>JAJMFE010000011.1:56409-202242 GCA_030574555.1 Tortispora phaffii | reverse complement strand
AGTCTACTTTTAATTTACAATTATATTGTTTTTTTTTTTTTCTGTGGTATTTTTTCTTTTTTTATTTTTACCATGATTCCATCACCTTCTACTTACTCGCTTTATCTTTGCCTTCACTTTGCTTTTCGTCATTAACATCCTAGATTTCCAACTTTAAAAAAGAAAAAAAAAAAAAAAAGAAGGGGAAATAGCTATCGGCAATTATCTATGATTTCTTGTCTATGTGGGAAATTGCCGCGTATTACTCTTTCCCAATCTGCTTAGGTTCGTTTATTTACTTACTATTAACTGTTCTAGGGTACTTGACTTTCCATTTTCGATGTGGTCTATTTTAGAACCTGCACGGCCTTGTATCCGGGTATCACATATTCGGATACCACCTTACTTTCGTCACAAAAACGTGTTCGAGTGTGTTTAATTTTAGAAAACAGAAAAAAAAAAAGTGGTCTGATTGTTCTCCTCTTTTTTTTTTTTTTTTTTTTTTTTTTTTTTTTTTGGTGCTTGGCCAAGAATTACTTCTCAATTTTGAGGTTTTGGCCGTGCGGTTGTTAAATTATTGGTCTCATCCGTTAAACAATTCATTTACTAGTTAGCGGCCTTTACCAGGAATTTAGACTAATTTCCCATCTAGGCCTTAGGCCTTGCAAGTCATCACTTTTTCGGCCGTGCATGTTATCGTTTTCCTTGTGGTTAGTTATTTCTAGGGACTGGACAATCATTGCAATAAGCCGATAATGGAGAATTGGTGAATATTATGATCCACAGCTACTTATACGTTCACAAACCCAATATTACAATTGGTTTGTCTATACAATAACATACATTATTCTATTCTATTTTCTAATCCTGTTATTATTCCACCGTTATGCTAGAATCGATCTACTTAGCGCTCCTTTTCGAAAATTGCGGCTGATGTCGCCCTGCCGTGGCTGAGCCGCGCCAAGATTGGTAGTTCTCGGCATTGGTTTCCGTGCCGATGACTTAGGTTTTCTTAGAATTAATTGTAAATCCATCGTGTAGCTCTACATACTTCCCCGGCAATGTCTTTGGGGATATAACCGCATTTAACTTATGTTTTTCTGCTTAGCCCGGAGTTATTACTAATAGCGGTGTTTGGAATTCAACTAGTTCTTGCTGATGAAACTATAATCAAACCTTATTCAATAGAGTTACACCTTCTTCTTATCGTATAAAACCTTAAACGTGTTATACAGTTTTTTTTCTTGGTTTTTTTATATTTTGGCCTTGAACCTCAATAAGAAAGAAGTCCTTAACCACAAAGCCACAAAGCCACAAAGCCACAGAACGCTTATGTTAATACATAACAATGTTTAAACCGATTCTGTTCGTGATATGTCTAGAACAACTGGTGTCTTTACTATTACTGTCTGTGACATTATTGGCTCCAAACCATGTTACTCCACGTTTTGTTGAAATTGTAGTTCTCGTATACATTTAGCTCAGCAATTAGGTTTTTTTCCAACATTTAACATGATTGCCGAGACATCCCAAACCTCGTCCAGTAGTGTTCGTTCCATTAGGTTGAAATCCGTTAATTGACTCTTTTAGCATTGTCTTGGTTTTCCCTGTTCAAAGCAATTAGTGAGTTAATGAGGCAAAAAAGGCACAAACTAGGCACAGACTAGGCACAAACTAGGGCGTTTTTGTACTTCCTCGGGTTGGACTATTTTAGTTCTAACTAGTAAAATACTTTCTACAATATATAGTAGATAATTACTCTGCTATACATTGCATATTCTCTTGAGTTATTATTGACTATTAGTTTCTATTGACAAGAGTTACATATTTATCATCTTTGTGTCTTTTTTTTTTTATTATACTGTCTAATATAAGCCGCATAAGCGCCGACAGTGTTGGCGGTGGCTGAAATACTTCTAAGCCTTAAAACTGGCTAACTTTCCTGATTAAGAACTGTCTTGGCAACTTCTTCGGAAGTTCTAATAGCTTGGTTTCCTTGCTCGTAAACACCGGTCCTCTTTTTCTGGTTTTTTTTTTTTTTTTTTCTATTTCTTCCTTGAGTTTACCACTATTAATACTGTTACCTACCACGGCAGTTCTGGTCATCAGTGTTCCCATTAAATTACTACCTGAAACTTTAACGAAATGAGGCTGAATGAAAAATAGCAATTAGCGGGGATCCTTTTAATTTCCGTGGAGTGGTTATACTAGAAGTAAGTTTTTACCGCTATATAATTAAGGTTGGTAATTAAATTTTAATTTGTAGGATGGAAAGAATTATTACTAGAATAGGAAGGTTCTAGAAATGAATAAGGTTTCTCCGTCGGCTTAGCGGGTGTCGGCCGAGCAAACCCTCTTGGAATTTCAATAACCTGAAGGGCGCTGGCGGGTTCATTGTATTCTAAAAAGTAGTTCTAAATTGCTTTATTTTTATTATGTAGTTAGTATAAAAAAGACTTTAATGAGTAAAAAATTCAACCAAACTAGTTGTATCGACTACTAGTGACTACTAGTGACTACTAGTGGAACTGGAACAGAACCAGGCGTAATTGCCAAGTATTTGATTTTACTTAATAAAATTAAATGGTTTGACATAGACGACAAACGGATTTTTCTTTGGTCTTTTTTTAGTCAGAATCAATAAAGATGACTAATCAATCATTCTTTGTCACATGTATGTGAACTAAACTTTAAGATAGTTAGTTTATCACATGCCTTCTTCAAAGGCAGTTAACACTAGTGAATAGGTAACGTTTTTATTAAACCGACGTGCTGGTGTTAGTAATAATTAACATTAATAGTTATATTCTAAATGATGTTTTTGTTTGTGTTCTAAATTGTGGCCTGTAAATCTCTCTAGACAGCTATTATGGACTTTAGATCGATTCGATTCTGCTAAACAGCTAATTACCATAAAAGCTGGGCTTCTTATTAAATTTGTCATGTTAAAATAGCTTGTTAAATTTGAGTTGGCTGTGGTATAATAGCATGTCTGGTGAGGTTTCCTGATTAACGGTTTTATAATAGAACCATTGTAGTAGTGGTTATGTATCAAATTATAACATTTTTGGCACAATTTTTACAAAAGATCTTCCTGTTATAAGGTCTTGCAGTAACTATTAGAATAGAATCCTTGAGCACTCATATTTGTAGCTGAGTTTATTATAGTTATGCTCGGATTATAGCCTCCTATCGCCTGCTATTGCTATTCTCCGATACGATAAAAAGTCGTATTAATCAACATCAACATCAACATCAACATCGACATCGACATCGACATCGACATTATATGATATTAGATGTATAAACAAATAGCAATAATCTAGTTACAATAATGGAATCTGGAGTGTCATATCTTGGCCAGATCGATCTCTAGCGGGCCTTTACTGGTTAATCTACAACAACCAGGTTGAACTGAAATTTGAGATAAACACCGGCTGCTCCAACTTAACCAGTGTTTAGTAATATTTGATATGTTGTCTTAGCTCGATTCTACATTCAATGTGGTCTGCCTTCAATCCATAGAATCGAGATCTAGATTAAAGTTTCGATACGATACGATATCTCACGGCACAGGTAACTCCTGTATCTCTGGCAATTGTCATGGATTTAAGCCATCTCTTGTCAGTGAATGGTCTTTTTTCAATTGTAAACTAATAATATACTAAATACTTATGATACTGCGTTTCCGTTAATATCCTACACCGCCGAGCCTATAATTTATATAAACCCCCTTCTTATAAATCCCTTAATTGGGTTTAACCAGCCGGCCATCCAACCTTAAAATTCCTCTTCCCTGTGTAAGCAAAAAACCACTCACAAAAGATAAAAGAAGAAAGCTTGAGATCATTAAGAATAACGACTGTTCCTTGATATTTGCATTGCCGGCTTTAATATTACTTTGCCGATTCTTGCTTGTGAATCTACCTGACGGTGCTTTAATCGGCTCTTGTGTGAGTTCTTGGCCCTTAGAGCCGCTTACTCTGCCTGTGAACCTCTTTTTTCTATTTTTGTTGTAAAATTGTTGTAAAATTCGGCTTATAGTGTAGCTGTCTTTTTTTTTTTTTAGTTGTTGCTTCTTTCTGTCTACTCCTACATCATGGGTCTGGCTGCTTTGGATTTGCAGTTATCGCCAAGAATCACTTATGAACGCGTTC
Source organism: Tortispora phaffii (assembly GCA_030574555.1). Classification (NCBI taxonomy): domain Eukaryota; kingdom Fungi; phylum Ascomycota; class Trigonopsidomycetes; order Trigonopsidales; family Trigonopsidaceae; genus Tortispora; species Tortispora phaffii. The sequence continues at coordinate 198,106 of JAJMFE010000011.1, read as the reverse complement.
GGGACCATGAATGGTGTTGGTACGATCTGCAGTATCCTGTTTTATTTACATACTTGCTAGCTAGCTTTATAATCATTCAAGAACCTGGTTTATTGATTCGTACAGGCATTGCTCTTTTGCTACTGATCGCATTGATTGTTCCTGTACTGTCTCAGTTCTTCTTTAGGGCCTTGCCCATTATAGTGTGGGCAATCTGGTTTTACAGCTCGAAATTCATTTCCGGAGACCATCGTCCTCCTATCTCGGTGCGGATTCTGCCGGCTCTGGAAACCATTCTGTATGGCGGGAACTTGTCGGAAATGTGTTCTCAATATACCAACACGGTGCTGGACGTTGCGGCGTGGTTGCCCTATGGACTGGTTCATTTTAGTTTCCCGGTGGTGTGTGCGATTTTGATCTTTATATTTGCTCCGCCGAAGACCTTGCCTGTGTATGCCGGTGCTTTTGGCTATGTCAATATCATCGGAGTTACTATCCAGTACCTGTTCCCCACTGCTCCGCCGTGGTATAAACTAATCCATGGCTTAGATCCCGCCGACTATTCTATGCCGGGGTCTCCAGGCGGACTGGCGCGTATTGATAAGTTGTTTGGCGTCGATATGTACACGTCCACGTTCACTGCGTCGCCTGTGGTGTTTGGCGCTTTCCCGTCCCTGCACTCGGGCTGTGCGGTGATCGAGGTGTGCTTTCTGTGCTACTTGTTTCCGCGGCTGGCTCCCGTGTTCATTGGCTATGTGTTTTGGATCTGGTGGGCCACCATGTACTTGACCCACCATTACTTCATCGACCTGACGGGCGGCGCGGTGCTGGCGGTCGCGGTGTTCTATGCGTTCCGCCGGTTCTTGCCCAACGTCAGTCCAGACAAGATGTTCCGCTGGCAGTACGACTCGATTGAGTACTCGCGGCTGGGTAAAGGCCGCAAACGCCGCATGACTGCTCCGTCGTCCAGTGCCAAGGCGATCGGGGTGTCGTCGGGTTCCAGTGCTGAGGACGAGTTTGATGTGGATGACTACGAGGAGTATGAGCTGACGCCTCAGGTGGATTCGGCCGTGGTGCAGAACCATGCAGACGATGAGTGGAATGTCGGGCTGGTTCAGCCGGTTCCCCGACAGCCGGTTGGAGGGCTTGCCAGTCCACAGGACGGGTTTGGGGCTTCTCCACGCTTGGGGTCGCGACTGAATGGCCGATCGATCACGCCGGTGGGACAGCGCGGATCGCCGGTGGCTCGAAAAATCGACAACCGCGAGCGTCTCCAACAAGCGGCTGCACAAGCGGCTGCACAACTGTAGCAGTGAAAAGCTGCTACAGATGATGATTTCATGGCTGAATTAATGGTCTGCTAAGTGCAGATGATACGATAATAGATGACTATACTAATACCGATAGAGATCCAAGCAGTATAGCTAAGCAGTATAGCTAAGCAGTATAGCTCAGCAGTACTAAGCAGTGCTAAGCAGTGTAGCTAAGTACCACCAGGAAAGCAACAACCCGTTAAGTTACGGTCGACATGCGTGCATAGATCATTTAAGGTCTGTAGGATCTACGAGAGCTACAAGAAAGTATAGTACATAAGTCGTTAATACGAATTTTAACAGGCCCAAGCCGGTAGACAAAGGCAACAAAGAGAAAAGACCGGCCTGGCCAAGCTAGGCAGTGAGCATGGGCTCAGAGCAAGCCAGACAGTGGTAGGAGCCGCGCGAGCCCTGTTGGCGGATAGAGGCCCATTCGCCCTTGGCCGGGATGCGGAGACAGGCGTCGTTGGAGCAGCGGGCTCCGGTTTTCTTATAGCGCAGACCGCAGGAGTTGCAGAGCTGGCCGCGGGAGTTATCCCAAGAAGGACGCCAGCAAGGAGAAGAAACGGTCTTGCAGGAGATACAAGCCCGGCGGCGGGGTCTATCGAGGGCAGACGCATCGGACTGGTCGTAGAGATCTGGCGACGCCGACTCTGAATCATGGAGATCAGAGGAGTGCGCTGCCGTAGCCGGTGACATAGCAGCTGACATAGCAGCTGACATAGCAGTTGACGATGACGCTGGCATTGACGACGAAGACGAAATGGAACCCCGCGGAGAAGTAGAAACCGCGTCGAAAGACGATCCGCCGGACGATCCGCCGGACGATCCAGCAGAGGATCCGCCAACGAAGGCCTGGTCTCTAGCGGTGGGCGATGCAACAGTGGAGGTCGATTTTGAGGCCGAATCGCGGGCGGCGGACGAGCGAGCGCCGCGGACCCGGCGACGAGGAGCGGCAGCCAGCGCCGCAACCGACCGTTTGGACGAAAACGCCGAGGCCAATTCCTTGCGCCAAACATCGGCGTACGGACAAGTATCGGCGTAAAGCATGGCGCACGACAATCGATGATGGGATCGGGGACGTTGAGTGCGGGCACAGTCCTGGTTGGGGCACGGAGCGGAACAATTGGCCGAGCAATTGGAGACCGCGGAGTCGAGGGAGGACTCGGAGTCTCCCGACATCGATCTGCGGGAATCCTGGGACGAGGAATCGGACGCGGAATCGCTCAAATCGGGCTCCAACCCGGGTGGCGGCGGAACAGCGTCGTCATCCAGCGTCGGCGCCAGCAGCAGAAGTGGGCTCTGAGACATTGATCAGCAGGAAGGACAATGAAGAGAAGAAGCGGACAAGAGAAAAAGCGGACAAGAAAAGAAGCGGACAAGAAAAGAAGCGGACAAGAGACTAACTTGTTGGCTCTTTGTTAGCTATTTCTTTTTTTTTTTTTTTTTTCTGTTCTTGGTCCTTTATTTAATCCAGGTTTCAGGATCAATAAATAGGGCCGAGAGTTCGGGAATGGACCAGGTAAAGGAGATCGGGGGACGATACGCTTATATTGTTTGGACAAATAAATCAGATAAGTCCACCCAAGAAATTGAGATCTCTAGATAAAAATAATACACTCCTCGAATTCCTTTCCTAGACCAACCAAAAACTTTGGCTTATTGTTGAATTGCCGGATATACAGGAAGTCAAGTTTAACTCAAGGGCTTCCCGAGCCTTATAAAGGATCAGAAGATAGACTTCCCAGCGGCGGGGGGGGAAAAGCAAGGTTGTGGGCCAAAACAAGTTCCTTGAGGCTTCTTTGTATTTCCCGGGACAACGAGCTTGCTTCTTGGCTGGGGAAAGTTTAATTTTTCGAGCGCTATACAGACGAGCGATTATCAATGTAGCCTGGAGAGTTTGGTAGGATGTTGTTTAGAAAAGTAATATTTGGCAAATACTTTGTTGTAATTTGTTGTAATTTGTAGTATTTTTTTCTCTTTTTGCGTTAGTTGGGGTCCCAACCCTACTTACACTGTTCACCCTATTTACACTATTCACCAAGCTTGGATCAGCAGGATGCTGTCATCCACATTTCAGTAGGGTTTCTTGAAATTGACCAACCGAAATAACTAATTCTGTTACCTTGTCGGATTACTAGCCTGGTTTGCTTTTCTGATTGGCTTTCATTATTGAATTCTGGGGCTTTTTCCCGTGCTTCCTAACCCTAGCCACTCTGGGCAAATAATAGGACGATTTGGTTTAATTAACCGTACTATTAGGGCTAATCTAAATCGGGGTCCTCCGAATAGTCTATGCAATAGTGTAAAGCACGTTTGGTAAAATCTAACAAAAGCACTAGCTGTTGGCTATTATTTGTGGCTATTCGTTGTGGCTATTCTTTGTTGCTATTCTTTGTGGCTATTCTTTGTTGCTATTCTTTGGCCAAACAATCGGCTGTCTTTTGTTATCCCTGGTTATCTACTGTACTAATTTCCCATACGCTTATTCCGATCCAATCATATGCTTTCTCTGCCGATCGACTTTTCTGACTGGACTAATATTTATTGCCTTTATCCAATAACACTATTCCATCTGATAATTCCTCCTTTCTCTTTCTTTTGTTATATTGACCCTAACCCTCGATCTGTTCCAAAGCTCGTCTTTTCATAGTTTTGCCTATATTGTCATCTCGTACAGTAGTGGTTAGTATCTGATTAGTTGCTTTTTTTTTAACCACTTTTATAATACTTTTTTATTCATTCATTATCTTGCCGGGTTGCTTTGATTTCGTTTTCTTCAATCGTGGGCCCTAACCCTTCTTCTGCCGCTTCATAGTTAATTTAATTTATTACCCGATTGCGTCGCATTTCTTCGTGACCGCTCTACTGTTGGCCCTAGTGTGTGTGTTTACCCTAATCTACATCCTGTATTGGAATCTCATATTGTGGTTGTGAATATACTGTGATATTCTAATTTCTGATATTCTTTTTATGTCTTTCTTTTGATGTCTTTCTCTTTGTTGTCTTCTTTCTGTTTCTTTCTGTGTTATGGATTCTAATCAACAGAATCCGTTGCATACTCAGCCATTGCATACTCAGCCATTGCATGCTCAGCCATTGTCTATTAAGATTTTAAGGTTGAATCGACCCCTTATAGATCCGATTTCTCATGCTGCAACTTTCCCGAAGGTGAATGATTTTGTATGTATCGGTGAACGGTTGGCTGTTTTGGTGGTTGTGAATTATCCGGATGATCTAGATCTGTCGTTGGATTCCGTTTCGGCCTCGGTGACTCCTCCCGGCATGTCGGCCTTGCCTATGCGTCTAGCGGAACGTCCGACCACTGCAATTGCGTTTGTCGGCATCGGCAAAGTCGAGATCCGGGTTTCCGGCACTCATCTGCTGCAGCTGTCGGTCTCCTACCGACTCTCGTCTGATCCAGAACTGCATATTCACCGCAAACAGTATAGGGTGAATTCGATTCCTTGTGTGACGGTCCGGCCAAGTTTGTGTGTGGCTCCTTCTTCGGCTGTATCTGCTCGTGGATCCCGCTCTCTGTTTTTGCAGGTCGAAGTCCAGAATGTGCTTGATCCTCCTGCGCCAGTCACCATTGAATCGGCCGAGTTCCTTCCTGCCGACGATGAATCCTCGTTTACTCTTTCTGATCCTTCTTCGACTTTTCCGAAACTTCTATCTCCTCGATCGGTTTATCGCTTTGTATATTATGGAACTGCTGTGGCCTCTACGATCGGCAAAGTTTCTATTGGCTGGCGACGAGGTCCTACTGCTGAACGAGGATGGCTTATTACTCAGGATATTTCTCGACACTAATAGTAGCTAGTAGCTAACAGCTAGTAGTATTTAGCAGCAGCTAGTAGCATTTAGTAGTGTTTAGTAGCAGCTAGTATCATTTAGTAGTTTATTTAAACACATGCCAATGGTGCTATCAATTACGATCCTGAAGCTCTATTCTCTATTCTCTATTTCTCGACTTTTTAAACAATTCCCAATCTAGGAACAATTCTATCTTATACTATATTATGGCCATAAGAGTTCAAGGACGAGCAGTATGTCTAATCGGTTCAGTAAAAAACTTATAACAAAAAATACTAACAAAAGACGTATATCTTACCTATCATTACTATAGCAGTTCCCATAGGTCTTCATTTTGTATATCGAGCCGATCTGAAAAGACAGGCCAATGAAATGAAGGCTAAGCAGGAAGAAATCGCAGAAATCACCAGGCTTATGAGTGATTTGAAAGAAAAGAAGTAAAAGTAAAGAAATTGTGCTGATTAACTAATGCTGATTAGCTAATGCTGATTAACCAAGTTATTAAGGTGCTCTATTCCAAATACAGAGTATACAGTGATGTCTAACCACATTGGTTAATTAGCTACCTAGAGCACTCTACAGAATACAGAGGAATGGAAAGTATAAATTCTATAAAAACATATCCACTAGTCTTGAACGACATAGGGATCAAGAAAATCGTCGTAGAAGCATCTGGGAACAATTATAGGCCAGGCTGAGAATAGATATAGGACAGAGAACGACAAGGTAATTAGTGGTAGAGTGACAGAGACAGAGACAAAGACAGAGACAGAGACAGAGACAGAGACAAAGATAGAGACAGAGGCAGAGACAGAGACAGAGACAGAGACAAAGACAGAGACAAAGACAGAGACAGAGGCAGAGACAAAGACAGAGGCAGAGGCAGAGACAGAGACAGAGAGATAACAGCCATAGCTATAGCCATAGCTATAGCCATGGCTATAGCTATAGCTATAACGCCGAGAGCTCGTAGCTAGCAGCCTCGTAAGTCATCAAAGTAATCGCACTAGCAGGAACCACCCGCAGCAAATTAGTCAAGAGCCCCGCATAGAACCCCCGGTATCCCTGCTGACGGTAGATAGTGCGAATGACGTTGCGGAAAGTAGGGCTATGGAAAGAAGCGCCATCGGAACTCAAGGCGATCTGCATAGATGTCCGCACAACCTCGTGCGGGTAAGTAACCACCGAAGCACACATTTTAGACAAGACACTGGCACTGAATACACTTAAGAGATGGCGAGGCAGACGGCCCGGCTGGTCCAGATCAGAGCCGTGGCCAGTGAAAGAGTCCTTGAACAACTCGTACAGCGGAAACTGCAATGCAACATGAGTCAACCCAAACAAAGCGGGACCCAGGCCCGAGTAGAATACCCGCAGCCCTTGCTGGCGGTACATGGACCGGAAAGCATCGAGAGTCGAGGTATAAGCCCAGCCGGAGGCCGCGATGCCCTGGGACATCAAGCGAGTTTTCACGACCCAAATCGGATTGGTGACGACGGTGGAGGTGGCGCCTGCGCCGACCGCTGCGGCCATGTTGGCGAAATAGCCGTCGGAGGTAGTGCTGGAAGCATGAAACCAAGCCTTGAGTCGTTCGTAAACCGGGAAATAGACGGTCCAAGTCGGAATATAGCCCAGAACAATGGGCGCCAAACCGCGATAAAACCCCCGGAATCCAGATTGAGACCAAATATTCCGAGTGGTTTGAGCCAAAGACACCCGGCCGGACGTTTGCATCAGAATCCCGGTGGCTTGTTGGCGGGTTTTCACAACATCCAATGGACACACCAGCACGCCAGAAACCACTCCAGCAATAGCTCCCGACAAAGCATAAACTGCATCTGGAGTCAATAACGCTGGTTTTGTGTTTAAAACCGTGGTTGAGGATAAAGACAAATCTTCAGATCGAGAAACGGTAGCGGGACTAGTTCGAGCTACAGACGGCGGATCTGGAGCCATTAACGGGCGATAAAACCAGTCACTTTGAAACTACAATCACGCCTTTTTGTTAGTAGCACCAACGGAAAATAAATGCTGAAACTAGCTAGATCTATACGTTGGTTATTTTTTCTTATACCTAGAATCTCATAACCCGGCTGAAATGGGAGGAAAAAAAGGCTTAACCGGATTAAAGTTAAAGGGTGGACATAATTAGATTGAATATAGAATCGAGTATATTAGTATATAGACGTAACAGCTCGAGTCTGTCGAGTCTGTAGAGTCGCTCGAGTCGGTCGAGTCGGTAGAAGTAGATCGTAGACAGAGAAAAAAGAGAGAATAGCTAGAAAAAAGAGAGAAGAGAGAGAGAAGCTAGAAAGACAGTCTCTTAGTCTATTATTAAAGACAGCCATATATATACTCTATTACCCCATTTCTTATCTATCGTCTAATCATTTTTCGTCCCTTTCAGAATCCTCAGAAATGAACATTTCGGCTATCTGGTCCAGTTCAGGGGTCGGCGCTATCGAGCCGTACCGGATCACCATGTTATCGTAACTCACCACGGCCGGCGGAACTGGCAACGACCGGTTTATAGACCCGATCCAGCGGTCTCGTTCACTATAAAGATTAAGATCCAGCTGGTTCAGTAGATCAGAAACTGTAGTCGGTTCTCCTGAATTGCTGTGGGCTAGTTTGGGGTACCTTTGCGAGACATGTGTAAGCACCATTCGCCGGGCCCGCATTGCCGAGCCCATTAAAAGCGCTTCTGTTCCAGTCGAATGCATTTTGTGCAACGCATCCGATAGAAGATCGTCGCCCAATGTTGCTTCATGGATAAGCACATCGGAATTATTTCCCAGCGCTACAAACGCCAAGTTCGGCCGACTATCTCCGGAAAACGAGATGCGGAACGGTCGATCGTGGACATTATAGTCGAATGTCACACTTGAAGCGTATGCTGGATGGATCGCTTTAACTGTAGAAATGTTCTGCAACCCAATTGTTGGTTCCGCCAACAACTGCGCCAAGTTGTCCAGGGAAGATCCGGGCAAGGTGTTAGCCACCACGACTGGTTCTTGGTCTTCTTCGTATTCTTCAGTTAGCGCCCGTTTTTTTTTAGTCGAGCGCGACAAGTCAGCCTGAAGATCAAACGATTGAATGTATCGGATACGATCTAACGGTATGGTATCAAAGACATCCCATTCTTCGAGAAACCGATCGAACCGAGGAGGACCTACCACGTACAAAGAACTCTGGTCAGAAGCCAGAGACATCCATTTTTGTAAGAATTTGACCACACCCATATGATGGTCAGCGTGGAGATGAGATATATACAGAAGCCGGATCGAACGAATGATATCATCTAAAGCCTCGCCATATTGTCTGGCCAGAAGACCCAAGGTTCCTTCACCACAATCCAGCAAAAGAGAATTAGTATCGGTTAACCGAATTAAAGTCGCAGACACATTGCGATATTTACTAGGAAACGAAGAACCAGTACCGATAGTCACTATTTCAATATCGTCCACCGACTGAATACTGGCCGGAGGATTAGCAGTCGGCAGCTGGTCTTTAAAGGGAGCAATTAATTCATGATCCGCACAGGAAGAAGTAGAACTGGTTTCAGAAAATCGAGGGAGCAAAGAAAGGGTCATGCCGGCTTCAAGAATCACAGCCGTAGGATATCGGGCAAGCACATTTTGGCGTAAAGAAAGACAAGACCCAGAAGAAATGGCAGGAGGAGTGAAAAAGGAAGGAGCAAGTTCAGAGCATTTTCGCAGCAAATAGGCTGCTGAAGTAGCAGAAAAATAATCTCGACAAAGGGCAGGATGTGAGAGCCATAACCGGGTATGAGGTACCGAATCTATTAGATGCTGGACGGAGTCCGACATAGGATCGATTTGCGACGACAACGATAAAACCAAGATATATTCTGCCCCGGATGAATGATCCAGAACAAAATCAGAGAACCGGGCAATGGCCTGATCGATATCCGAATAGTCTAAAAGGTGCAACAAGTACAAAACCGGGCCGGGGATCTTAGGATCGCATACCTGAGACCCCGAAACCACAGTGCCATTATCCAGAGTAACATGTCCTCCACCAGACAAGATTTTATATAATCGGCGATCAGTCACCCCCAGAGAAGTCGCGAGATCAGGACGGAACCGGCCCCGGATGGAGTTGAATCGCACCGTATAGCAAGTGGACGAGCCCAACACAAAGGGATCGATCGCCAAATCACCATCGCTATATTGTGGTTGTACATTTAAAGAGATCATGTTAGATCGCAACACAAAATGACGCAAAGAAGCGAGCATTTTACGTAATCGAGCCATGGGGCCTAATAAAGCCACCGGATCGGTTGCAACGTCGGCCAAGGTCAAAGACAAGCCCGGCAAACCACTGACGGAGTCCGAAGATACATTTCCAGTAATCGCAATAGCCCTTAAAGAGTTTTTCAAGCGAAATCTATTCTGGATCAGCGTCCTTTGCAATCCTTCCCCCAATCCGCCCAGCATGTACCGATTCCGTTGGCCAGTGAACACCAACAAGGTACAAGCGGGAAATTCAACATTTGTGGGGGACGCCAGAACGCTGATCTGAGCCAGCATTCTTTTATTTACGAATGCCGTGGTGATCAACACCGAATTCAAGGCTTTCGGGGGAGAGAGGGTAGATTGTACTGAAACTTTACGGAAGAAATTTCGATATCCCAGCCAATCAGAGGCGACGATAGGCAACAGAAACAGAGACTACAGGGTAAGAAAGAAAGAAAAAAGAAAAATTAGAATTTAAATATTATAGTCATATCGGACTGGTAAGAACAATAGTAGTAATAGAAGAAGAACCAAGAGTATTAGAGAACAATGAGAGACAATGAGATAGTGAGAGGGACAACGGGAGACAGACCATAGAGTAGACAGCGGAAGAACCAATCGGAACAATAAGTTATCGTCGCAGACGAACCCCTAAACGTTGGTATACCTCCTCAGCTGCTTTAAGAGCATCCTCTAACAAACCCTCCGGATCGGACGGTTTAGAAGGGCTGCTAGCAGCAGCTGGATCCTCAGCGTCGCCTAGATCCTGTTTAGGATCGATGCGAATCTCTACCAGCACAGTTCGCTCATCGCGGGGTTTCTCTAAATCGTCTAGAGGCAGGTCGTGTTGGACCAAGGTTTCGAACACATCGGCTTCACCTAAAGGCCACTGTCCGAAGGAAGAAGAAGAAGCAGAAGGAGCCAAAGGAGAAGACAAAGTAGACAAACTAGGATCGATCGAGAACTGAGGGGCATATTGACGAGCCAGAATCATCGGCGCCAAATTAGACGGCACTAGATTTTCAAGCCGGAATTCATAGCTTTCACTAGAACCGGCTGGGTCGGTGGCCGGCGACGGCGACGAGGCTGTGGAATGGGATCCCGACAGGGACGGGGTGGTACCAGAAACGGACGGGGTGGTACCAGGAAAGGAATCAGGGTTGAACTCATAGAGAGATTCGTCAAAAGCAGTATCAGTATTAGCGCCAGCGCCGGTGCCAGCATCAGCGGAGGCATCACCAGCAGAAAGCACACAAGAGTCTAACTGGCAGGAAGACATGAAATCTGGCAACGACAAAAAGGACGTCGAGTTTGGACTTATCTCATCGGGACTCGGCAGATCATGTGAAGTGAACGTAAACGGACCAGTATAGGATGTGGGGTGAGGTAAAAGATCGCCAGAAGCCGACGATACCTGGGCCAACGACAAGCGGCTGTTTTCTAGTCGAAGACGGTCGATTTCGGCACGTAAAACAGCGATTTCAGCGTCGCGGGCCTGTAGTTTAGTCTCGAGTTCTTTAGTATAGACTTTGCGCCGTTCCCGGAAATGCCTGGCGGAGACTTTATTGCGGAGTCTTCGGCGTTCTGCGGGGCTCAATAAACGGCTAGCATCCGACGACAACAAGAGTTCGTCTGCGTCTATATCGGAGACCAAATCGGGTTTGGACATGAAGAAGAAATAGAAGAAGTGTTAAAAGAATAGGGAGAAATGAGGCTGTATCTTATCGGGCTCCGAATATATATATATATATATATATATGTATATATCGGAATTAGTAAAACCCTAAAAAAAGCCCCGAAAAAATGGAACTTTAAATAGACCCTTGGGAGGTCTGGATTGGTGATGACGCGTCATCGCTAAAGAATAGCCAATGGTAGAAAAGAAAGCGAAAAGAGAGCGAAAAGAGAGGGAAATAGCAGTGGGATGCCCCAGCGAGAAAAGAAGTAGAAGAAGAAGTAGAAGGAAAAAGAAGAACAACCGAATAGGTTGATTGCATTGGATTGTGTTGTGATATGTTCATGCTATAGGGATAGTTATGATACAGAAGAGATCGGTGGCCTGGTTTCTGCAGCCTCTGTGGTGGCTGTGGTGGCTGTGGTGGCTGCAGCATCTGCGGTGGCTGTAGCAGACTTGGCCTGGATGAGCTTGTCCAACCCCTCAGACACCATGTCGATATTGTATTCAATTAACGACTGCAGCTGGTCGGTATCCTTGCGGACCAAATAGACCAAGGCCAATCCGCGGGCCATCTGGCGCAGGTATAACATGGCGCCGTTGTTGAGCACGCTGGAACAAGCGACGGTGGAGCGGGCGGTGCCGTCGTAGAGTGCCTTGAGATCAACGGCGACGTCGATGAAATCCGAACAGACCTCATAGGTTTGAACGTCGACCGGACTGGAATCGGTGGCCAAGTACAACTTGGACTTCAGATCAAACAAGAAGGCCTTGTCGATGCCGGAGTGTTGGCAGAACAGGTTCAACAAATTTTCCAACTGGGGCAATTCCGGCACCAGTTTCTGGACAACCAACGACAAGGCCTCGTAGATGGAATGGTCGAAAATGGAGGTCAAATGGAACGACACCGAGACTTTATCGTCGAGATCGCCGTCCAACAATTCGTCGTTGACACGTTGCACAATGTCACGCTGAGTATCGAGACGGAAATCTTCCGACAACCCGTCGACTTTATGAATAAACACCTCGACTTTCAAGCCCGGCTTGACCTGAGCGGCGGCCTCTAACAACGCATGCAAATTGGCCAACGCATGCAAATACTCGTCCTGGGCGTCGATCACATATATGACGGCGCTGGCTCGGCGCAACAAAGCGTCGTCGACGGCCACCGGCTCGTAGGACACCGATTGGTCCGGCACCTCCTCCAAAGTGAAGTCCATAAACGAATGCACGTGCACGGCGGTGGCGGTGCTGGTGGATTCAATATAGAGGGTATCGAGCGGCTGCATATCGTGGAACACGACTTTGGGGATCGACGATTTGCCGGATCGCCGCAGTCCCATAATATACACCACCGGCTGGTCATTCATATTATAATGGACAATTATTGGACAATAATTAATGGATAATTAATGTACAATTATGGACAAATAATGTACTACAAATTGGTGTAATTAAGAAGAAGAGTGTGAGTGGGAGTAGTAAGAAGTGTTTAGGAAATCAAACTTTAATTTGGGCCAACTTGGACAGATATAGATAGAGATAGGATAATGAATAAATTTATCGCACTAGCAATAGTAGCAGCAGTAGCAGTATAACAGTAGCAATAGTAGCAGCAGCAGTATAATAGTAGCAATAATAGCAATAATAGCACTAGTAGCATACTATTGTAGCATACTATTGTAGCACACTATTATAGTACACTATTGTAGCATACTATTGTAGCACACTATTGTAGCACACTATTGTAGCACACTATGTAGCATACTATTGTAGCATACTATTGTAGCACATTATTGTAGCACACTATGTAGTACACTATGTAGTACACTATTGTAGTACACTATTATAGCACACTATGTAGCATACTATTGTAGCACAAGGACACAGCGAGTATAGACAAGACAGCCAATGCTGCTAAATTGTCAAAAACGTGAATAAGGTGTGTATAGCAACAATGTATGAGCTGTTATGTGCTGTTATGTGTTTTATGGACTGGGCTAGTTGTACTAGTTGTACTAGTTATGCTAGTTGTTCTTGTGCTACTCTAGCAGCTCGCTACGCTCCCTGCTAGTTGTGCTAGTTGAGCTAGTTGTACTAGTTGTACTAGTTGTACTAGTTGTTCTTGTGCTACTCTAGCAGCTCGCTACGCTCCCTGCTAGGTGTGCTAGGTGTGCTAGTTGTGCTAGTTGTGCTTGTGCTACTCTAGCAGCTCGCTACGCTCCCTGCTAGGTGTGCTCGCAGCTCGCTACGCTCGCTGTTCGCTGTTCGCTGCTCGCTGCAAAGCATCTACCAAAAACCGCAGACTCTGAGCAGTGAAATCCACCATATTTGCTGCGCGATCAGCAGCATGAGTCTGCATTTTCACTGCACTTTCCCCCGTCGGCCCGACTACTGCTATGTAGCTTGTTCCCGGCTCGACTTGAAACAATTCATCTGGGGTTGGTCCTGCTGCGCCCGATTCGGCAATGGTCCAAGTCGCACCAAACTCGATTTGGGTGTTGCGCGCCAACCGCAACACCACGGCCTGCGACGGCTCGTTATACTGCCGCACGTCTTCCTCGGTCCATCCGCTGAGTTTGAGCCGCGACGCCAACGAATACACCAACGTGCCGCCGGCAAAGTAGTGCGACGCTCCTGGCACCGAAAGCAACGCTGCTGAAATCAGCCCTCCACACGCCTGGGGTTAGAATCCAAGCTAAATCTTTGGCTAAATATTGACGTTTGGCTACAATACTTGGTTTAGTTTACAATCGTAACTACAGTATACATACTCCTTCACACACCGCAATGGTTTCGTTCTTTTCTTGCAATAGCACTGCCGTTTGGCGTGCCAATTGCTGCACTTCTTCAGGCAAAAACATCGTGTTCGTGCTATGTCAGTATTTTTCGTTGTTCTAGTGTTCTAGTGTTCAAGTGTTCTAGTGTTCTAGTAAGTAACTAACTTTCCCATTAAGTTTCTCATTAGCTTTCCCATCAACCTGAAACCTTATTTCTTTCTTCATCGCATATCTCTTATTTCAGCAGCATTCTAACCTTATTTCTTTCTTCATCGCATATCTCTTATTTCACCAGCATTCTACGAAGTCTTGTTGACTTCGTTGTAGCAGCACATGGACGCTCATTCTAGAAACGAAGCGGTCAAAAACGCTTATGTTCTGGACCGCAAACTAGGCGAGGGAACTTACGCTGTAGTGTATCACGGCCGCAAGCAAGATGGAACGTCGGTAGCTGTAAAACGCATCAAAATCCCCGAAAACCAACCGGTGCCAGGTATAGACATGTCTGCAATTCGAGAACTCAAGTTTCTGCAGGAACTGCGCCATCCCAACGTCATTCTGCTCCACGATGCTTATTCCACCGACCAAACCGTAAGTTTGGTGCTGGAGTTTCTGGAATCCGATCTGGAGATCTTGATCCGCAATAAGGATGTGATCTTTCAGCCGGCAGATATCAAGTCCTGGATGCTGATGTCGATGCGTGGCTTGCACCATTGTCATCGCAACTATATTCTCCATCGCGACTTGAAACCCAGCAACTTGCTGATCGCAGCCGATGGGTCCATCAAGATCTCCGATTTCGGCTTGGCTCGATCGTTCGCCTACCCGGACGAACGGCTCACCGCCAATGTCGTTACTCGCTGGTACCGTGCGCCCGAGCTGTTGCTGGGGGCTCAACACTATACTGGAGCCATCGACATTTGGGCCATGGGCGCCATTTTTGCTGAACTCATGCTCCGCGTGCCTTACTTGCCTGGCGAATCCGATTTGGATCAAGTCCACTTGACTTTTAGAGCCCTCGGCACTCCTAGTGAAGACAATTGGCCGGGCGTTTCGTCTTTGGTCCATTACAAGGACCTTGTGTCCAAATCTGAAAAACACCCGTGTCCTTCCCGCCAAGAAATCGCTCTGCGCTTTGTGGCAGCTTCCGATGCAGCTTTGGATCTGCTCACCGCCATGATGAATCTCGATCCTTCCAAACGGCCCACCACCGAACACGTTCTACTTTCCCCGTACTTCACCACCGAGTCTCCACGTCCCACCCCGGCGGAAGATCTTCCTCGGGCATCTACCACTTCCGCATAAGACGACGACGACGACGAAGAAGAAGAAGAGGAAGACGAAGAGGAAGACGAAGAAGAAGAAGAAGAAGAGGAAGAACTACATTGATATTGAAAAATAAATACATAAGGTCACTGTCATGTCACTGTCATATCGCTGTCATATCGCTTTGTCGCTCTTGCTGCTGCTACAGTCGCTTTCATGTCACTTTTGCTGCTGCTACAGTCGCTTTGTCGCTCTTGCTGCTACAGTTGTCATTAAAATACCTCGTCATCAGTCTCGATGCTCGTTTCCGTGTTCAACTCAGACTCTTTTACTTGGGAAAGTACCCGTTTCGAGTCTGGCCGGCTGAAGCCAACATGGAAATCCTCT
Source organism: Tortispora phaffii (assembly GCA_030574555.1). Taxonomy (NCBI): domain Eukaryota; kingdom Fungi; phylum Ascomycota; class Trigonopsidomycetes; order Trigonopsidales; family Trigonopsidaceae; genus Tortispora; species Tortispora phaffii. Next base: position 182,631 of record JAJMFE010000011.1, on the reverse strand, counting down.
AGTGACATATACTTTCGAACGCGGTGGTTCTTGTTCAGTTTGTTCGGCTGGGGACTATCTTCACTGTCACTATGTCGTTTTTGGCCGGCTTTCTCCCCCGGCGTCACTAAATTTTCCAGTAACATTTCTCGTCGCCGGCTGGTGCTTCGTAATGCCGCCAACATTAGATCTTTGTCGGATATAGTTTGCCGCAAGTTATCGATCTCGTCTCGCTGCAGCTGGATAATATTCAAGAGGCTTTCGGCTTGTTCACTGGTCGTTCCTGATCCTATCGAACTATTTTCTCGTACCTGTTCTAGTTCATGGCGCAGCTCTGATATGACATGGCACTGTTCCTTCACTAATTCTTCCAAACTCGAGTCGCTACCGCTGCTATTGCTGGTTTGACGACTCCGTAATGTCAGTTCGGTGATCTCTGCCTTCTGTCGCTCCAACTGGTCGCGGAGCTCGGAGATCACTCGACTTGCTGCCGGCCCGAAACTACTGTCGTCTTCCAATAATCCGGCTTTCTCGGCCGAGACAGGGATCTTTTTAGCGCGCGATGCAAACCGGAGCGTATTCACGGTCTCTGCGTAGGTTGTTTCCGATAAGGACACTGTGCAGAGAATGGCTACCTTGACTTTCCCGGATAAGGCTGGCTGGAGCAGTCTGGTGAGTTTGGAATCTCGGAACGGTACATGGGCTGGCGAGGAGCCGCCCGACGCAGAGTTGGACAGTTTCGCTACCACGGTGCCCAGGGCAAGAAGCGATTTGTTGATGAAGGCCCCTTCTTTGCGTCGCTCTGCACTGGAAGTAGCCCTTTCGCTGCCGGCGAGATCGCAGAAGTTCAAAACTGTGGCTCGATGGCCGGCTGATTCCAAGACGATCTGCAACACCGCATGGGACCGAGAGGAATGGCTGTTGAAATCCGTGCCCTCGGTGCGGCGCATGGCGTTTCCTTGGGCAATGATCATGTTCATGCAATCTTCGGAATCCACAACCACTTCTTTTACGTTTATGGGTTTCATACTGCCGCCGCCGGCATCATGGAGCCGGATATCGTCTGAGGAAGTAGAGGGTTCCAAGAGGTCGCGGAACTGTTCATTGTAGATCTCGAGATAGGACGCTTTAATTACAAACGGGTCATGGATCCGGTTTGCTTTTTCTTTAAAGAAGGCTTTCACGGCCAAGGGGATGATCCCCGGATTATCAGGCGTGCCCAACATCGAGAAAGTCTTGCCGGAGCCTGTGGTGCCATAAGCCAGCACCGTTCCATTATAGCCGTCGATGGCAGCATCTACAATTGATTTAATGACATCTCGGTATACTTGTTCGGTGGTGGATTGGCCAGGAAAGATATGGTCGAAGGATAATGCGCCGATATCTCGGCCGCGAATAGTATTTCCCACGATATCCCAAGTATTTGCCGTTGAAATTGCAGAATTAGAAGAAGAAATCGAATGTTGAGATAATCTTCTGGATACTCGACGAGGAGTACGTATATTTTTAGGTTCAGTTCCGGGCCGGATACGTATAGCGACATTTATAGTGGCTTCGGATCTTGGTCGTACGGGAGAAGAAGGTATAGGAGGAATGGACGGGATTGAGAGATCTGAACTCATTAGTGGTCGTCTAAACACAGGCATAGAAGGAGGACGACGTAAAGAACGTCTTGGAGAACTAGATTGATTTATCATTTCGTATTTGGTTATTTAGTACTTATAAAGAAATGGTTATAAAAGCAAAAAGTGGGTGGTAAAGGGCTGTTGATAGTTATCCCAATCGAGACAATGCGGCTTGCCTGGCAACCATTCATCTAGAAATCGATAAGGTTTGGATTTGAAAGCTGGGCCAGTGTGGGCCAGTGTGGGCCAGTGTGGAGAAAAAAGAGCAGAGAAAAAAGAGTAGAGATAAAAAAAGTAGAGATAAAAAAATATTCTGATGCAATAAAAGAGATTATTGCAATATATGTATCAGTCAAGGAAGGTTTACAAATAGCGTAGAGTAATAGATAGAGAAGTATATACAATAGCTGTACAAGTAGCTGCCAAGTAGCTGCACAAATAGCTGCACAAATAGCTAACCACAACTATTGCACAACTATTGCACTACTATTGCACTACTATTGCAAAAGCTATTTCTGATCAAACAGCTAACGCAAATATAAGCCAAATTGATGATTCAGCTCAAACAGTTAGGGTCTAATGTTTGAGCTGAATTACGTTAGGGGTAATCGGAGGAGAAAGTCTAATTTGAAGGGGGAAACTCAAACGAGGAGTGAAAACTGGGTAATCGATGTGAAGAATACTTACTGTAGTAGCAGATAAGAAATATAGTATTATTAGAAATAATATAATAGAATACCAGGTAGATTTAAATAATAATCAAAGCTATTAGAGCTATTAGAGCCGATAGAGCTGATAGAGCTGATAGAGCTGCCAGAAGTAGATAGCACGGAAAAAGGTTATTTGACAAGCGTGTAACGAGATTTCCTAGTTGGGTAAATTAGTTTTCAAACCTGCAGGTCGAGCCAGGGATGGAGTATCGCGTTAAAGAAGATCAAACGAGAAAAAGAGGCTGCTACGAAAGATTGGTTATAGACAGAAGAGACAGCAAAGACAGCAAAGACAGCAAAAAAAGAATAGCAGAACAAAAGAAAGTACAAACATGTATTGGATGTACTTTCCATCTTAAGAGAACCAAGACGGTCTAACTAGTAATTAGCAGCTATAAACAACTAGTACAATACATGGCGTAACCGACTAAACATCTCCGTAAAGTTAGTAAGCTTTTCTCTTTTTTGAGCCATTATAGAGCAGCGCGTAGGTGCAGGCGATATATATCCCTGAAACAAGAGTGTCGCGCGCCCATTCTTAATTAAGAAATAAAGTTTCACGACGATCACGACGCAGGGCCAATGAAACTCCAAGAAAGACAGTAAAAGCCAGCTTATATTTGTAAATTAATAGTTAAATTAGCCTAAAAACACCGCGGATAGAATTACTGCAAGGTTTTTTCGGTAATATTAGTGAAAAGCGTGAATCTGTCGGGCTATACCATCTCATCCAAGGGGGGGTACCACAAAAAAGAGACTTTTTGTGGATTGATTAAAATCAACCAAGATATTACTTACTTTACTTCTTACCAACATCTTTTTCTTTTCTCACACATTCTTTCTTTTTGTTAGTTGTTTCTTTAACGTCTACAGATTCTGTCTTAGTACGGTTTAATTGTATTATATTAGTCATTCCTCTAAGTGGTGACTATCACATCGTTGTACTACTGTACTACTGTACCAGCACAAAGTGTCGCCATGATGGTCCTTTCTATAGTTTCTGGTTTGGTCTCTTTGGCCACAGTATCTCTTGCTACTGTTTATTCTTCGTACCCGTTTCAATCCCAGCTGCCAATGATTGCCCGCTCAAGTTCTCCGTACACGTTCCAGTTTGCCGGATCTACTTACCAAAGTGATGCTGGCCCGGTATCGTACTCTATTTCCAATAATCCGGCGTGGTTGAGTTTGGATCAGGCAACCTTGACTTTACAAGGAACTGCCCCGGATTCTACGTCTCCACAAGAAACCATTTTGTTTGATTTGATTGGCCAAGATCCTACAGGTGCCTCTTTGAATCATTCTGCGTTCATTATTCTTTCTAGCCATGCTCCTCCAGCAGTTAGAGATTCAGTGGCTAATCAATTGCATACTTTTGGCAATACTAATGGTGCGTTGGGCTTGGTGTATTCTCCTGGCGAGTCCTTTTCTATTGCTTTTTCTCAAAATACGTTTGGTGAGCCGTCGGAGAATGCAACTCCAATTGTCGCTTATTATGGTCTTTCGGTCGATAATACTCCTTTACCTCCATGGATCAAATTTAATCCGACCGATTTGACGTTCTCAGGAACTGCTCCTGCTGTCAATTCCGACGTTGCTCCTTCGGAATCGTATGGGTTTAAGTTAATTGCTACTGATATTGAAGGCTTTTCGGCGGTCTACCAAACTTTCGATATTTTGGTCGGGGCTCATAGTTTGTACGTCAACAGTAATGATGCTCAGATCACTGTTAACGCCTCAGCCCACCAGTTTTTCTCTTACCAAATCCCTCTGAATGCTTTTGAGCTTAACAATCAATCTTTAACTCCTCAAGAGGTCCGCCAGATGTCTACTAATGCTACGGGATGGCTTTCGTTCGATCCGGCCAATTATACTCTTTATGGCACACCGCAATCTGCCCAGGACTCGCAGTACAATATCGTGGTCACGGTTATTGATACTTACGGCAACTCGGCTTTCCTTAGTGTCAATGTTCCTGTAATCAGTCCGATCTTTTTGGCTCCGATCCCTACTTGGAATATCACGTCGGGCAAACCGGTCAATTACACTATCCCGCAGGGAGTCATTGCTGACGACGGTTCTTTGGTTCTATCTGCTTCTTACTCCCCGGCTTCTATTGGCGACTGGCTGTCGTTTAATCCAACCACACGCACTTTCTCCGGCACTGCTCCTGCAGACTTTACTGGCGGAACTGTCACATTATCGGCTCAAGACGGTTCTACAACAGACCACTTGCAGTTCTCTCTGGCTGCCACGCCTGAGTTCGTCACTACTTCTGCTTCTGCTTCTGCTTCTGCTTCTGCTACTACTTCAGCTTCTGCTTCTGCGACTTCTTCTGCTACTACCACTGCTTCTGCCTCTGCTTCTGCTACTACCACAACTTCTGCCGGCACCGGCGTCAATACTACGGCTATTGCATGCGGAGTGACTATCCCGACAGTGGCTATTATTGCTGGCCTTATTTTGTTTCTCTGCTGTCGCCGCAAACGCAAGGATTCTGAGAAATCCGATGAGGAGTCTAACTACGACACCAGTTTCCCCTCTCCGGTTATTGAGGCCAAAACCTATCCGGATTTCGAGGACCTTGAAAAGGAGAAGAAGTTCATTGAACCCCGGCGGTTATCGGCCATGAATATGTTCAAGGTCAGTGAAGACGGCAAAGTGCATTCTATTATGGACACCAGTATTCCGTCCCACAGACTTTCCATGAACGGTCTTGTCAACTCCGAGTCCATGCAAAGCATTGATCCTTGCCGTACTGATTTTGTTGAACAAAACACCGCCAGCGATGCTTCAGCAGCAGCAGCAGCAGCTGCTTCAGCTGCTGCTTTAGCCCGAGGACCTCGCGGACACAGCCAACCTCGTCGATCTTGGCGCGATACTACCACCTCAAGTAACTACAACGATAACCGAGACAGTATGAACTCGTTAGCGACTGTTGCTACCAATGAACTATTCTCTGTTCGACTAGTTGGCGATGACGATGACGAAGACGACGAAGAGGGAAATCCTGATCTCGAAAACCGCCGCAGTTATGGCGGGGGTGCTGGACGGTCTCGTTCATCTATGATGGGTCTAGGCAAACCTATTGCAGGGATCCAAGAAGAAGAAGAGGAAGAGATAGAGCATACACAAGACTCAGATGTTCTGCAACAGCAACAGCAGCAGCAACAACAACAACAGCAACACACATTATCGGAATATGATAGCCGCACGAATAGCTATGCTAGCAGTGAAGCGTATACTGGGCAATCGCAGTTTCACAGTGCCGATGAAGATCAATGGCAAAGCGATTCAGGTGCAGGATCTAGTCAAGGCGATTATGAAAGTATCGGGACATTTTCCACCTCGACCTTGGACGGCCGGGGAGACGGACCCCATGCCACGACAGAGATGCCGCAGTTCGACACTGCGTCGGATCCGTTGCAATCGACGTGCGGCAGCTCGATGATCTCCGGACACAGTGCAGTATCAGGAGAATCACTAGAAATGATGGACGACGGGTACGGAGAACCGATCTGGCGTCACCGAGACTCTGATCTGGAGACCCCGCGGGCCCCTAATGATGAATGGCACTCGAGTTCGGGAACCAGCAACACGAGCCCCGGCAACTCGACGTTGGTGGGCGTCAACAGCCCGCGATCGCCTTTACCACGCAGTATCCATTCGTTTACCCGCCACGCCAGCGTTTCGACCGACGGCCTTCAAGACCCGCGGCCGTCGGTGGACCGCGTGCAGCTGATCAATCCTGAAAACCGCGGCCGGGCGTCGCAGGACGATGTTGATGAATATAGCCGGCGTCGATCGATGTCTGCGGACGTGGCATTTATATAGACTTGCTAGACATTGTGATGAAATGAGGCCTCGATGTTTTTACGGTGTTCAGCTACGATAATAATGACTACAACTACAATAACAATAACAATAACTACTATAATAGCAACAATAACAATAATAACAACAACAATAATAACAATAATTTGCTACATATCGCTAATATCGCTAATATTGCCAGTAATGCCAATAATGCTACATATTCTGGCGATTGCTATCTGTGGCTGGCGATCGGCCGCTGTTGGCATAAAACACGCAGAAAACCTTATTTCCGAGCTGGATTTCTCACCTTTCTTACATATAGTTATAGTACCTTAGAAAGTACCAGCTACTAAGATACAGAAAACACACTAGCTTGTTCTTTTTAATTATTAAATAAATACTCACTAAGGTCTAAAATATAACCGAGCTTGATTTTATTTTTTCCTTTCCCTCACCCAGTTGTGCTGGATCGAGTTCTTCTTTTAAGTTCTTCTTTTAATCCTCTTTTAGCTGTCTTTTTCTCTCTTTTTTGATGATCACTGGACTGAATCGGATAGGCGTGTTTTTACTGACATGGGTAGCGGCAGCCGGTCTGTCGGCAAAAGACTACGAAGTAAAAAGTCTGCCGAACCAACCTAGCGGTGATTTCCCGCAGATGCATGCTGGATTGGTGGAAATCGATCCTGATTATAACGGATCGATGTTTTTCTGGCATGTCGCCAGTACAAAACCCGTGGCGAAAACCGTGATCTGGCTAAACGGCGGTCCCGGGTGTTCGTCCATGGACGGCATGATGATGGAAATGGGGCCGTACCGTGTTACAAGCGACGGCCAACTTGTAGTGAACAACGGGTCCTGGCACGAAGTCGCCAACTTGCTGTACATCGACAGTCCGGTCGGCACCGGCTTTTCATCGGCGAACCGCGATCGGTATGTGCACGAGCAAACCGAAATGGCCCGCGATCTCGTGCTCTTTCTGGACCAGTACCGCCAGATCTTCCCTGAGATCATGTCGCACGAGCTCTATGTGGCTGGCGAGTCGTTTGCCGGCACGTACATTCCGTACTTGGCGCGGGCTTTGCTGGATGCTGCTGCCAACTACAACCTGCAAGGTCTGCTGATTGGCAACGGATGGATCGACCCGGCCCGCCAGTACTTGTCGTACATGAACCTGGGCTACGAGTCCGGGCTGGTGGAGCGCGGGTCCGAAATCGAGGCGCAGCTGCAGCGCAACGTCAACCAGTGTGTCGAGGACATGCACAGCCACGGCGTGCGTATCAGCATCCCCAGTTGCGAGTCCATTCTCAACCGGCTGCTGATGCTCTCGAGCCCCGGCTCCGGCCTGTGCCACAACATGTACGACTACCGCAAGATCGAGCCCTACCCCGGCTGTGGAGGCACCACCTGGCCAGTGGATTTACCGTATGTCACCAATTACTTGCGCAAGGAGGAGCTGATGGCCGCCGTCAACATCCCCCGCGACCATCGGGTGTCCTGGAAAGAGTGTTCGGGCCAGGTCGGCCGCCATATGACTAACCAGAAATCGGGTCCGGCTGTCGACTTGCTGCCGGGAATTCTAGAGCAAGGGGTCGCGGTGCTGCTGTTCAATGGCGACAAGGATATCATCTGCAACTATTTGGGAATCGAGAGCATGGTCGATAACTTGGAGTGGTTTGGCGAAAAGGGCATGCGGACCGACGCTCTACAAAGACGATGGCTCTTTGATAATCAGCCGGTTGGTTTCTACGAGTCGGCCCGCAATCTAACCAATCTTCGGGTCTACAACGCTTCACACATGGCGCCCATCGAGCGGCCCGTTGAATTAAAGTACATGCTGGCAGACTTTATAAATGTGGACTACGCGGATGGATCGCATACCAGCAAGTTAGAAGATGTCAAGCCCGAGATCGGGCCTCCTAAACATGCCAAACCGCCAAGTTCGCAACACTTGGCTGACTCAGCTGATTCAGCTGATTCAGCTGAGTCGGCCGACTCAGAGCCAGAGCCGTCTGGCGATACCCACCAATCGTCTTCAACCAACACCAACGGACTAGCCACTTTCTTCTTTGGAGGGTTTATGCTTTTGGTCTTTGTTGGAGTAGGTATTGGACTATATTTAGTGTGGTCCAAGCTTGGCGGCCGACATCTCGGAAAAGAGTTGATGGCCAAATTAAAGGCCCGGGGAGCAGCACTGTGGAGCAAAATACGGCCTGACCGTAAGGGATATAGCTCAGGATTGAAATCCAGCACAAATAGGAAGGACCAAGATGACGTGGAAATGCAGAGCCTGGCCCATGAGGACGAGGATTACGACGATGAAAGTACGGATTATTTTGTTATTGGGGACGAGGAATAGGCGCAGCAGCAGTGCATTAATATTATGAAACTACATGATCTTTTAGTAGCAGCACAGTGAAGTAGCAGCACAGTAGCAAGCTTTACTCGAAAGTCAGCTGGCGAGGAGAATCTAGAGCCAGTTTAGCAGGATGGTCAGCGAATGAAGCTATGGCGCGGCGACGGCCTGCCAGAAACTCCAGAGCTTCTTGGTAAGTGGACGGCACGATGTCTAAATGAGTGTGGACGAAGAAGGAGTAGATAAACCGGCCGGTTTTGGTGGTTGTTCCATGCGGAATATCCTTGACGACGGTGTCGACAACGATTTGCACCAGAGTGGAGCCTTCGTCTTGTGGTTCACTGTAGCAAGCAGTAGCAGTCATGTAGAGCACCGAGCCAACCGGGACCGGGGCCACAAAAGAAGTGGTGTCGAGAGAGTAGAAGCGCGGGATATGGTGGGACAGCGCAGCGACACAGCAGTAGGCGAGCTCGAAGGTCTGGCGCAGCAGGTAGCCGCCGAAAATGACAAAGGAGTGCATGTTGCGGTACTGGGGCTGCATAATAAGAGTGCTCTGCATTTTGGTGTGGGAGACCTGGATAGCCGATTGGTGGGGTCGTTGAATAAGGTCGTAGATCAGGTTGGACTCCTCGAGCGTGGGGGGAGCGACGTCCAGACTCTGGTTAGCGGCGTGTTTCTTGGCCTGATTGTGTTTCTCGCCCTGAGTAAACAGAAACTGCTCTTTGTCGGTGTTGCAGGCAATATGGTTGACAGGATAGGCCCGATTAGTAGCCGGGTTGCGGGCCACAAACGTGAAGTTGGCGACAATGTAGCGTTTAGCCGGATCGTAATCGGCAATGCGGTCAGGTCCACTCAAAGAACTGCTGCTGGTGCTGCTGCTGCCGCTGCTGCCGCTGCTGCCGCTGCTGGTGGTGGTGGATTCGTCGTCGGAATCGACAGTGATGGTGATTTCCATGCTGGAACGACCGGTCCAGGTTACAGCGCCGGCCAACACCATGTTCTGGACAGTTTCCATGCGACGCAACATATAGACACGATCGACTGAAGCAGTTGCCAAAAAGGGTTCATATGGCGCACAGTGTTTATAAGCAATCACGCCGGCCAAAGCATCGAGGTCCTGGAACAATTGGCCGATCCGGAGACGTCCAGCAGCATTGCAATATGCATCCATCAACCACTCGTCTTTCTTAAAGTTGAGCCGCACTTCCGTGTATGAATCGGCCATAGTTTTGGTCAAAAGTTCAGGCTTGTCTGGCAGTTCGGGTTCTAAAGAAGCTCCTCGGAAATCACCTTTGATTCGAGCCTCTCGACGACGATTAAGGGCTTCGATCCAAGTATATTTGCGCCGCATTGGCGATTGGCCTTGTGCAGCAACTGGTTCAAAAAGCCGTGGAATATGAGTGCTATCAGAATATGATCTTACAAAAGTGCCGATCCGGCGAGAAAGTACCTGCATAATCGATCTGCGGTTTCACAATCAGCAACAGGCAAGTTAAGAGAATAAACAAAATATAGACAACAAAGACAACAAAGAGAATAAAGATGCAATGCTGAGGGCACTTGCTGAGGACAATTGTATGCAGTTGTATCCTATGATGGGATTATTCGATAATTTTAAACTTATCGATAATCAAGTTTTCATAATTGTAGTATCAATAATTTATCTGATAATCTCTAATCGATTCCTCCCACCACAATCGTTGCCATAGCAACACAACCCTTACCGGTCGGCGGAGACCCTACCTACCTATACTGGCAGGTGTGTGCGTGTCGAACGGGACTAGGCCCTTCCTTTTCCCAACTTTCTCTGTTTTCTGGGTTGCCAAATTATCACCAAACCAACCTAACCCTCTCCCAATTTCCTAACTTCCTTTTTTCTCTCTATTACTGTGAATCTGCCACAATGTACTCGCGACCACTCAATGTCTCGCAATACATTGCCACCCTGAATTCCTTGGATCCTGTGGCTTCAGTCAAGGAAGAAGAGGATTTATCACTTTTCACCAACGCCGAGTTCTTTGACTTTGACGTCGGTCAATCCTTGACCGCCTCCTCGTCCTCAGTTCCTTCTTCTAACGGTAAGTAAAACTTTAGCTTTAACTAAACGATCAAAGGCTTGAAGAAAAAAAAAACTTGCTTATTCATATTCTTGCATTTTTGTTTAATATTTTCCGAAACATTTTATTTAATGATTCGTTATTGGGGGCCCTACTTTTGACGTCTTTGGTTGTTTTTCCGGCTCCCATGATACAATCTGATTAGTAAGGACTATGCTGGCAAAAAATAGGCAAGAAGATATCCCAATCCCGCCCGGGCCCGTTCAGTCCCAACCGAGGAGGAACCGCTCATAATCAAAAGCCGTCTAATTTTCCAGAGCCGACCGAGCCCGACAAAATGTGCAATAATTTGGCATACCAAATTTATTGCTGCTAAAAATTGTCTTTTTCTTTGAACTAATCACTACTCGTTGCAATATTGAATACTAACCTCAGCTGCCGCCGCTACCGCCGCTGCTGCCGCTACCGCTGCTACCGCTGCTAATGGCGATCAAAATCTGTCGAGCATTTTGTCTGATGCAGTATTAACCGAATCGTTTTATGATGCTCTTGGATCAGTGTCTAACGTCCCCCAAACGTCGATGCAAATCGACCCTTCTTCTCTTTCCAAACCTTCCACTTCTTTCCTTCCTAATCACACTTCTTTGGACACCACTCAGTTGTTCCCGCCCAGAACCGACCTTCGTAATCCTTCTTTGAACATCCGCCGATCCGACTCCTCTTCTGCGTCCCAGTCGCCCGAAGAAGCCGCTCGGTTGGCAGCTATCGAAGACAAACGTCGTCGCAACACGGCGGCTTCGGCTCGGTTCCGCATCAAGAAGAAACTTCGTGAGCAGGCTCTCGAACAAACTGCTCGCGAGCTGCGGGAAAAAGTCATGGAACTTGAAACCCGCGTCTTGCAGTTGCAGATGGAGAACAAGTACTTGCGTAAAGTCGCCGTAGAACATTCCGAGGCCCGTGAGTCCCAAAATCTCTCGGAGTTAAAGGCCAGTATCATGGGCGATAGCTCACTTGATTCTTCTGAGCCAACTACAATTTAATATATTTCCAGAAAAAGAAATACCCCGGACCTTTGCCCTACTTGCGCCTTGTGTTGAGCCACAAAAAAGAAAAAAAAGAAAGTATCTCGACGACTTGTTCTTATTGTTATTACCACGTTTAGTTTCAAATAATAGTTTTCTACCATTATCCCAGGCTGTAACTGTCGAGATCATACAAAAAGTAACAAAAAAAGTAGCATAAAAGTACACTGACTTATATACAATCAAAGTAACCCACAGGGACTTTAAATAATAGACAAAGTAACATGTGCAAACTACATTGACTATTGGACAATCAAAGTAACCCACGCGGATATATTGTCTAAGTAATTTTTGAAGTAACATACACATAAACATCTCGTTCTAGCTTTGGTCTTGTTCTTGTTCTTCATTATCTGATGTCTGATTGTCCTATTCTGACCCCTCAATCTGACCCTTCTCTTTCAATACTATCAATCACTTTTCTGTAAGAATCTTCCCATATCGACCAGTTCACCTTTAAGATATTACGCGCCAATCCACGGATGGCTTCTATCTCCTCCTTTAATCCACTCATCCCTAGAGCCTTCAGACCTCCTTCAGTAATAGGACCAGTATACTGCAGAAGCGATTTCAGCCTCTTTGTCAACACATTGGTAAGTTCCGTGTCTTCAGTCCAAACCCGGCAAACGGTCTCCTGAGAACCAGAGTTGTCTAAACACACCACATCTTCTAATTTCCCCTGCTTGACATGTGCTTCAAACAACTCCTGGATTAGTGTGGTAAACCTCTCCTCGGTCCAAAATGGATCGCCTGCAAACTCGGTCTTAAGAATCAATGTCACAGCAGTACTTCGAATAACCGCCGCAATTTGGTTCCTCAAGATGTCTATGTGCCCGTAGGCTAAGCTCAGGGTTTCAGGGACCGCAATCGTTTTGTCAAACAAGAGCGCGTAGAATCCATACTGAACCGCATGGTAGACATTTTTGGAACTTAGAAGAATCTCATTGGAGGTCTCGAGAAACTCCTTGATTCCAGACGGAGTCTCTTGCGACACATGCTTCTTGAGGTAATCGATCGCATCGCTTTCGCCGATGGTCTGACGAGCCTGGCCTACCACAAAGCTTGCTAGATCGTACTGAACAATATCAAGACCATAAAGAAGCAGCTCGATAATTTTATACCCTTGTTCAAGATCAGTGTTCTCTTCTTTTTCTTCTTCTTCAGCGATCATCCTCAAAACGTCCTTCTCAATCGATTTGAACAGGCGATCGCGCGCAGGGGCACATGTCTGCAGTAATATCTCCAGCACTGCTCGAGATACCTGCCAGACGTCAAAGTTTTCTGTTTTGGTTGCAGCAGCGGTTACAGCAGCAGGTGCTGCTGGGTTCCCAAAATTCGTTTCGTCGAGTATATGCATGATTTCCTGATACATCGGCCCTTTGTTCACCATGATTCTGTCTATTTTCACTCGGAAGATGGAGACTAATAGCTTGATCCAAGCCAAATCTCCTTGAGCCATCATTTGTTTTAGTGCAGCAGGGATCCTAGAAACCTGGTCTGGAGGCAGAGGAGGAGTCACTCCTAAAGACGGATCCACTAGAAGCTCATGCATTAGGCGCACGTTAGAAGCAAAAACGGAATCTTCATTGTTGTTTGCACCGACATGTGTTTGAGGATCAGAAACGATGCCAGCTATCTGGCAAGCGGGGTCTTTAGCAGCCGAGTTATCATTACTATCGTTAGGCTGGCTAGCGGCTGCTTGCAGGGCATTTTGAAGAACCCGGTGAGTGATTGTTTCAGACTTAGTCAGCGAAGTAATATTGGACTTAATGGTGTTCTGCATCTGCAAGACCCCCTGGCGCATCTCGGAAAATAGAGAATATTTGGGGTGCGCAGGATCAGGAAGTGGATTCTGTTGGCAGTAGAGCTCCAATTGGACGTACTGAGAAACTGCCTCATTTATAAGATCTTCCTGATCTTTAGCTTGCCATTTAGCCAGTGCTTGTAAGAACATTCTCCAGCTAGCAAGAAACTGTACATGTGCATATATTGATAGATCCCCCACCACTGATTCGAAGGTCTGGAGCAGCCGAAAACTGGCTGTATGTAAGGCGCTGTCTGCCTCAACCGAGTCTTTGGATAAAAAGTAGTACGCCAGTAAAAACTGTCTGGCACTTTTGTATACACCAAACGATTTCAGTACCGATCCCGCTTGGGCTATAATGGTTCGGTCGCTGATTCGCTTTTGGATTACATCTGCAGACACTGACGCAGCATAACTAACTGACAAACCTGAATCCAGAATAAATCTCCGACACAAATTTTGACGGTAGACTTTACAGATGCAATTGTAGATTTTATGAGAGGCAATAATAGCAGTTTTGATGCCCACCGTTAAGCCGATTTGAGACTGCTGTCCAATCCGAGGATGTTGTTTGTAAGCCAAAAAAGATTTCATTCTTGCGGATTTTCTTCGCGAGGCAGCGGCCAACACTTCCGGCGTGCTGGTATTTTTTCCGGATCGAAAGCTAAGCCGACGTTGCATTCTAGTGGAAAGCCGTCGCCGAGGAGTGGAATCTCCTATCCACAACGTAGATTCATCCATTGATAGCTATTATATAAGTTTTAGAATAAATTTAGATTCAAAGAATCAATATTTACAATAATATAAATGTGTTCCAGTAGAAAATTAGACTGGAAAAGAAGTATATATAGTAGCAGTAAGCAGGTTGGTCACGAGGTTAAGAAAATAAGGTTTAGTGAAGAACAGAACCCACTTGTAGATTGTGCAGCCAATATATGCATATTATAAATCCAAAACGAAACATAAAAGTAAAGAAAAGAAAAGAAAAAAAAAAGAAAAGAAAAAGGAAATATTACATACATGGGATTGACACGTTTAAAATATACCATGCCATGCCATGCCAATACCAATACCAATACCAATACCAATGCAAATATAAAATCATTAAAGCCATAACATTAGTAGAGTTGAGATTATGCGTACACCAAAAGTATAACACCAGTGCTAATAGCGAAAAACCACTAAATCACTAAATCACTAAACCACTAAACCACTAAACCATAAAACCCATAAAAACCGTCACACCTAAAATACCCAGCCTGTCTCAAGTACTGTTAGACCGCATTTTAGAATGGCGCAGTAACTGCTTGCCTTTCCTCCACCAATGAGACGGAGAACTGCGATGGTCGTCGGGCTTCTCTAAAGCAGGATCGGGATCGGCAGCCACAAACGTACTTGGAGAGGCCTGCCAGGGACACTGTTCAAGCAAGTCTTCACCTCCAGGGTTATACTCGCAGGGCAGTTTGATTCGTGATTGGGTCGAGGACTTCATTGAGCTGAGGGAAGTCGAGGAAGTACTTGTGGTATGGGCCGGCTGAAGCTGGAATTTGAAGAAAGATTCATCGGGCTGGACGCCGGCGGAGATGACGGGCGACGCCGGTTCGCTGTCTTGTGGAGAACCCATCGATCCCGGCGAGGACGATAACAAGGTCGAGGAAAAGGGCAGCCGGGGAATACTGGGTCCGGACAAATTGCCAATATCGAAGTGCTGCGGAGTAAAGGAGTTAGAGAGCGGAGAAAGTTTCTCGTGGTTCATGTTGGCTCGAAAGCAGTCGCACAAATCGGAGTCGGTGATCGCCATAGCCGCGCCCGACGCCGTCAGGACATTATCCAATGGAGAAATGTAATCCGAGGTAACCGAGGATCGAGGACCGAAAGTAGAAGCCCCCGGGCCAGCAGGGGAACCCATGTTCGCACAATGATGAATAAAGGGCAAAAACACCGACGATTTCATCAGCTCCTGCACCACGTCCACAGCGGGAATGAAGAAATCAGGAGACGGTGGTTCTGTATTTGGATGCAGTTCTTTCTCGGCCTGGAACTGCCGATCGGCTTCCATAATCTGGAGCCGGACGGTTCCTGGAATATTGATTTCTCGAATCGAGTTCGGTTTGATGTAGTGATCCACAATCCGCGTCCACAACAAAACCCGCATATCCAGATCGGCTCCACTGACCCCATCATTTTCTGCAGAATCCGGAAACAACGCTGCATGCACAGTTTGCCGGTACCGAGAAACGTCCAAGATAAATTCCAGACATTCTAAACAATTATTTTGAGCCAAAAACGCCATGAATGCAGGCAAGGTGTAGGGCGGACCCGACCGTCCTTGCAACACGTCATCAAAAGTAGGGAATCCGGCCATTTTACCAAAAGAGGGAGTGTTATCTAGGATATTTATCGCTAATATCACTAAGAAGAATCCAGGGGTTGGCTATACCGAAATTTAAATTAAAGATAGACCACCAAAAACTGACTAACAAAAAATAATAAATAAAAAAAAAAAAAAGGAAAAGAAAAAAACACAGAGACCACCAGGAAGGTTGGTTCGGTTAGTCGGTTTAATTGTGGGAGGTTTGTGATAGGCAAAGGAGGAGAAAGTGAATGGAGAGTTTATTTGGGATGACAAAAGATCGATTGATTAACAAGTAATAGTTAAATCGTGGTTATTTGATTGTAATTGAAGAAAAATCTAATTTTGCTTCTGGGGTAAGATGTTGAAAGTAAAAATTTAAAATTGGATTTGAAAAAACAAAAAATCAAAGATAAAAAAAAAAGATAGGGAATCAGATCTGGAATCTGTGAAGTTAGCTTGAGATCTGAGATCTCACGGCGGCAAAAGGAGGAAAAAGAAAAAGGGATTGCGAAAGTGGGTTGCTATATAAGATCTGAGGAGAGAGATTGCAGACGGATGAAAAGATAAAGTCTTCGCGTGTCGGTTAGACTAAGAAGGTTTACAAAGAAAGCTAAAAAATAAAACGGAAAAAAAAAAGGAAAATAAAAAGAACATATAAAAAATTACTAGAAGAAGAGGCTATAAAATTGCTCTATAAAAGCTTTCAAAACCAATATTTTGTAATTAAAGACTAATTTAATAGTAGGAGAAAAAGTTAATTAACCGATTTACTATAGCAACTGCGGCTCTTTGAGTTGGGTGACAGTGACTTAGATGGTTAAGTTAAAAGGCTAGCTAGCATTTCTTAATTAATTTTGTATTAATTAATAATACTGGAACTGGGCCATTTTGAGGATTTTAATTTTATTATATTATTAAGAAGGAAAAAAAAAAATACACTGGTAGTCAATATCCTTGAATTTTAGTTTTGCTATGCAATAGTGTTATTATTAGGAGTAGAGAATCAGTTAGTTAGACTGTTGAGAACGAAGAAAAGAAAAGAAAAGAGAATGAAAAGATAAACCTTGAAAGTAGAAATATATCCGGATATAGCGCACATTCAGGGGAAACAGTAACCAAAAACGAATGTAATTGTATGAATAATAAACCTTATATTCATAGGTGACATCGAGCTATATATAATGCAACTGAAGTTCGTGAGGCTTTTCTATGTTGCAATATCAGGAGATATTGCAACTCAGGAAAGAGTGATAATTAACATCAAAGAGACAAAAACAAAAAGAATGCAATGACAAACACAGTGACAATGTCACTTTCAAGAGCGGTTGTCAAACTAAAAAATAGTGGTACTCTTTAGAAATCGTCTTGTTGATTCTGGCGTCCGGCGTCTGGCGTTTGGGGTCTGGCGTTTGGGGTACTTTAAAAATCGCCATATCGATTGTTTTAGCGGCAACATTAACGGCAACATTATCCGCGGCTGATGGCAACATTATCCGCAGCTGAAGGCAGCATTATCCGCGGATGCTCATTTCAGGCACCGAATATGCATTCAACATAAGTCGTCCGGTATCCCATCCCGTGGATCTTAATCCCTCTTCTATAGCGGGATTCAGCACTACGAGCAGATCGCCTGCTCGGTAGATATCATCGCTGTCTCCTATAGACCGCAGGTGGACCAGAATCAAAGCATGTGTCCATGCTCTGAAGGTGCGGAGAGGATCAGGAGTTGAGGCATATTGATCGGCAAGCAGCACGATGTAGACGTCGGTTTGGCGGCCGAGTCCAGTACGATACCACATAAGATAGCCCCAAGGACTTTGCCGACGCACGAGTTCTTCAAGGGTGATTTCTGGAGGAAGAACCGCTCGAAGGTCGTGCAAATGCACAAACCGAGCTCGGCCCAGCTGACGGCCAGAACCTCGGAGAATCGAACCTCGTCCTAGAATGCTTTCTTGGGCTGCCACTAGAGATGGGCCAAGGATCATGGTAGCAATACTAGATTGGATGCTGGTGGATATTTCTTGCACGGCCTCTTCTGATTTTTCGGAGCGGTATTGCGATAGCCGTACGGCGAGCGCGCCGGCTAATTGGTTCACGGCGAGAGAGGTTCGCTGGCGATTCAGAGACGGAATAACCACGGCCCGTACAGCGCAATAGTTAGTATACAAGTGGGTGGAGAGCAGCAGAATCATGGCGGTCCATGTCGCAAACGAAGACTGGATATGGGAGACAACCAGGGACCCGGTCAGCATGCCCAGCAAGGAAATCACGGTTTCCTGACTCGCATCCT
The DNA here is from genome assembly GCA_030574555.1 of Tortispora phaffii. Classification (NCBI taxonomy): domain Eukaryota; kingdom Fungi; phylum Ascomycota; class Trigonopsidomycetes; order Trigonopsidales; family Trigonopsidaceae; genus Tortispora; species Tortispora phaffii. The sequence continues at coordinate 164,562 of JAJMFE010000011.1, read as the reverse complement.
TGGCAGACACATCGGCAATAGACCCACGAGCGGGATCGGTGAAGTGCTGAGTCAGGGCGGTTCGCGAACTGGTGCCCATGACGCCGCAGATGGCTTTGAGCAGTCCCGAGCCGCAGAACATCCATATTTTCATCTGTGACGGCACTACCGGCGAGGCGGTGTCTAGTAAAAAAGCCGCGTCGTTGGCAATATCGGCGCCAAACCGGAACGCTTTACATTCGGGCTCGATGGCCGCGCCGGCCTTCCAGGCAAACAAGATTGTAGCTATCTGACCAATGGCGTTTTGTAGAATCTGCAGAAACATTGCAGCTGTAGAAGACGCGTCGGCGTCGCCCACTCCCACTGCAACCAAAACGGCTCGACTGGCGAGAATCCCTGCAATCGAGGAACAAAAGGCCTGCAGGGAATCGTAGATCTGGTATGGAGTATAGTCTGGCCGCACACTATTAGGATAGCCTTGAGGCAAAAAAACGTCGATTGCGACTCCTAAAAGTTTTCTATAGAAACTAAGTATAGAATAGGGGTCTATAGAATGTGAACTGTGGCGAGAACCATTGTTGGAATTAGAATCCACGATAAGCCCATTACTGTCTCTTTCAAACAGCACTACATTTGGCATTTTCCCCTCTTAAGAGGGATATTTTGGTTCTGTTACTAAAAGAATAGATGACCAGAATTAAGAAATGTAAAAAAAAAATATGCAGTAGTGGTAGGAACTTGAACAAATGTTACAAAGGTTAGAAAATCCGGGGTTAAAACAATGCGGAGACAGAGAGATTAATGTTAGTTTTTGCTCGGGAGACCACAACCAGCCAATCAGAGTTCGCTGTGAGACCTCTCAAAGGTTGAGCAGAAATTATTCTACATCAACTCAACTAGTTTTACTGGGGCAGTATATTATTTTTTGTATATTATTAGTTTGTCGACGTCTATTTTATAGTGTCAGATCAAGTGTCAGATTAAGTGTCAGAGTGCTAAGACAGAGTGCTAAGACAGAGTGCTAATATACGGCTATTCGAAGGCTAGATAATCACACTATAACTCTACAGCTATAACTCTACAGCTATAACTCTACAGCTATAACAACTGCTGCTACTGATGGTCCAACGATTAAGCCTACATGGAGTGATTCCGGCGCCCCAAATAGCATTGGCAATCAAGACTTTGACGCTGCTGACTGGTTCTGAAGGCACCCAGGATTGGATCCATCGGGCAGTGCTGAACCCCGAAATCATCGAGACCAAGAAACAGCCGCAGCATCAGCTGTTTAAACTCATAGTAGAAGCCGAACTGCTTGTGCTGGACACATGGACGTTTGCAACGGTCGAAGAGTCGGTGCTGAGAGGAATGGACTGGACGTTGATTGCTCAAGATCTTCCTGAAACCACTACTTCGAAACAGAACCCGATGGTGATCTCATACGGCGAAGTAACTGCTAGTATCGGAGCCCGATCCGATCTCCGCACATCTTTGAAGGAACTCGGCTATTCCTTGGGGTTTGAATATCGCCAAGAACGCCTGTCCTTTATCCATCACGTCGGGATACCGGCCATTCCTATGATGTTGCGAGTTTTCCGGATCTATGCACCCACGGATCTCCAAGACCCAGCGGCTACTACTTGGCAATTACTAGATCCTAGTGGTACATGGACCGTGGAAGCGTCTATTTTGGTCCAGGACGTTTCGGATCGTCGAGCGGTGGCTGCTGCTACTGAAGCTCTAAGAAGAACTGCTGCTGAATTGCAGCCTATTGTAGATTTACATGTGGTTGACCGCAATGCTTTTGATATGAGAGTAAAAGCCCATCCTTGACCACCACTACTAGTACTAGTTGAAGTATTTTGAACAATGAACAATGATCCGTTATGTATTAGTTATTTTAGAATTACAATGCAGAAGGAGCAAGCTCGGCCGGCGACTTGCGGTTTCCTTTTAAAGCTCGGATGCCCGCTTCCCACACCTGTCGGGAAGCCTGGCGTTGAGACCGAATGCGTTCTATATCGGAGGCGCTCGTCCATTCCGATTCCGCCAGTCGCTTTTCCGTCGACTCGAACACGGCATCTTGCAGATTCATCTGCTCCGCCATGGTCGTCAGTAATGTCTCGTCCACTGAAGACTTGTCGGAACCATCGGCCACCACCGGCAACTTGGGCACCGGCACAATGGTCATCAGTGCAGCCGGGGTCTGTGATTCTGGAGGCAATCGCGACTCCAGAACGCGTGGAGATGACGATACATCGCTAGCATCGAGGTCGGGAAGAATGGCAGCCGACGGAGCACTGATAGGCATGGCACTTTGCGCAGCGGCCTCTGAACCAGCAGGGACGTAGAGGTTGGCAACCGGTGGTACCGAGGACGTAAGGTTGGAAGAAGATGAGGTTGCCGAGGACACGGCAGCCATCACTGCTTGCAATGCGACCTGAGACACGACCGATTCGACAACCGACTGGTGGTCGCTCGAACTAAACGAAGTACAGGACCCCGAAGAGACGGATTTCCATCGGTGGCTAAACTGACTGGGGGGAGAGTACACTGTACTAGCAAAAGGAGCAGACTCTGCCAATCCATTGGCAGCAGCCACATCAGCAGCAGCAGCAGCAGAAGAAGAAGAAGAAGAACCGTCTTTAAGACTATTCTTAATCGAAGGAGTAGCAAGAGGCGACTGCATCACAGTAGGTACCGGCATAGGGGTATAATTATCACCGTCAAAGACCTCTAAACCATCGATGCTAGGGGACAGCGGCAAGGTGGATTCTTCAATAGGACCCTCGGCTTGGAGTTGTTGGAAGTAGGGGTTTTGACAGCCCTCGAGGTGATTGTTTGCCGGTTGCTGCAGAACAAACCCGCTGGTTGCGGCAGTGGCCGAAAGAATACAGGCAGAATCGGCCGATACCGAGTTTTCTATAAAAGGACAGGAAAGAGGTTGACGAGAGGTATTTGTGGTGATCGAGGAGGCAGAAGCAGCCACAGCTTGGAACGCCTGGGATGCGGACTGGCAGGCTGCAAGATGAATTGCCTGAGACCGAGAATCACAGAACTGAGAGGTTTGAGTGCTAATTGAATCGCCAGAAGAGTGTTTTTTGGTGTGGGAAGACCGCTGTCGAGTCGCCCGGAGGGCTCCTTTAATCGACCAGCGATCTCGGGTGTGACGAGCAGATGTGGAGCTAAGAGAGCTAAGAGAGCTAATAGAATTTTGAGACTTGTGAGAGTGGTTAGGCGAGAATTCATAATCGGACAAAGGAGCCGAATAAGGAAAAGTCGAAGTACAACCACAACAGCTGCTGTTACTACTGCATGGACCAGGAGTTAAATCCGGCGTCAATATGGTTGAGCTCGATCGGTGAATGCAAGACAATGTAGATGGTTTAGTACCAGGGTATAAATCACGAGACAACTTGGACTGAGAAGTAGTAGCTGGAACGAGAGTAGAATCGAAATCAGGATCAAAGGGATCGTGAGGAGTAAGAGGAGGAGAAAACCCCCGAGCCAGTTTGTGTGAAGACACGAAATTTAAAAATCGCGACGGACGAGAATGTTTGGGGGAACTTGGAGCGTTAGCCGGTGAAGAACCCGAGTCAAACAATGATGGCGGCACTAACGAGACGCCATCTACAGCAGGAACCAACGAAGGTCTCAATTCAGGGTGTCTATAATTTGGGCTATAAGCCATAGATATGGCGGACCGAAAACAGACTGAAGATGACCGAAATTAGATATTATGCGAGAGGTAATAGTCAAAAGAAAAAGAAGGAAAAAAAAAAAAAAAAATAAGGAACCTCTGATGACTAGATAAGAAATACAGTAGGAATCAACAGTTAGAAAGATTGGTTAGAAAACTGGATACAGTTGAAATAGAAGTAATAACGGCAAGACGTCTTATCTTTTTCTTTTCTTTTTCTTTTCTTGTGTTCTTTTCTTTTTGGCGACCTTATGTATATATATATATATATATATAAACTCGGGGATGAGTTATTATTATCACACACTCTCCCGGGGGGGTTGAGGGATAGACAAAGTAACAAGGTTAGGGTTGTTCATCGATCTAGACCCTCGGATATTAATTGTGGACGGTCATTGGCCGTGTACCTTTTACTCCGAAGTCTGCCACAGGCCGGTGGGAAGGGCCGAAAGAGCTGGGCTGGGTTGCGGCTGATTTGGGAAATTTGCACACAATTTAAGGATAAAGTACGAAGCAGTAAAGAAGAGCTGCAAATGGGTTGGTTCACTTAACAGTGCTGGATTATTCACCAGAGAGAATATACCCAGAATTGGGTTAATTCGGTTATAGATTTTATGCCGGACTAACAGTCTAGAAGCTTGTTCCTTGCCAAGTAACTTACGGCGAATTTTCGGTTAACACTTGTGTGTCCTAGATTAAGAAACAAACCTAAAAAAGAACCTAAGCGAGCGAAGTCTCAATCCATTCGGCTTATCGAAGGTGTGTGTTGCATAATTGGTTCGTGGCCCTAAAAGACTACCAGGATCAAGCAGAACAAAGAAGAAGAAGAAGAAGACTAGATGGAGCTATTTGACATTCTACCTATACTGTGTCTGTGTTTTCGGATCCATGTGTGTTTGTGTGTGTATTTGATAGGATGAATTTTGCGGCTGCTGGGGCCATCCTTAGGGTTTCTCTAAATGTGAAGTAGTTGCGTAGTAACTAACGTAACAGTAATGTGGCAATAGTAGGAGCTTCTAAATAGAAGCTTTTCAGTAGAAACATGTTCGATATATATTAATAAAAGTCTGTCATGTTCTCAGAATTTTTGCTCATTATTTGTTAATTATTTTGCTAATTATTTACTAATTATTAAACTAATATATGAAGAGCATCATCCTCTTTTAACGTCGAAATCGATGTCATAATTCATTGATTTGGCACGGCCCAAAAACTCATTATGAGGCTAACTTCCCAAACCTGCCAAATACAGTAAGCTATCCCCTCCCCCACAACCCAGGTTTGGATAAATTTAGCTTCTGCAAGTTCAGTTTTCTTAAATTGTTTTTACTCGTTTCTTCCAAGAAAAATCGCCTGATTTACGTTCTTTAAGAGTTTTGTAAATGAGCTCATCCTATTCGTTTTGGCTTTATTCTTCATACAAACTATAATTTAAGAAATTATATCCAATCAATTAGGCTGTTCTTGAACATCCTGGCTGTTTGATCTATGTTTAGTTTGTTTTTTTAAGAAAGTGATTTTTCGGTTCCAAATACATTTTTTTATATCAGATTTCTTTCTTTTTTCTTTCTTTTTTTTTTATTAAAAATGAATCATTTATTTACATGTTCCATTATATTAAATAGTTCTTTGGTCAACTAATTACTGCTACTTTAGAGTACGTTGTAAAGTTGCCTGTTCGAGGTGTGTGATATTACCGTTATGTGATCGGCCGAACGGTCTACAGTTTAATGTTCAATATTGAAAAAAACACAAAAGCTAAAAAAAGAAAAAAAAAAAAAACACTTGCAGCCACCCTTTTTTTTCAATTAAAGTGACGCTTATTGTGATTATTCCTATATTATTTCTATATTACTATCATATGTCTACCTCTGTCATAATTAATGATTTTTCTGCTCAGCTACTCAAATATCGAATATGCAAAAATCACCCTCTTGTTCATAGACTATTCTTGTCTAGAACATTATGACTTAAAGTTGTTACTGGATTTCTCAAACTAGCAATGCTACCTTACATAACCTTGATTTCCCCGGATCATTTACTTCATATGGATATCTCTCTCTCGTCCATTGCAACGCATGGCTCTGCTCTATTCTAATAGGTCAACTTACAAAACTACGCGGGGTCACTTCCCTTTATAGGTGAACTTCTCTAAGTATAATTAACTTTATTATAGAGCCGTTCCTGCAATTATACTAGAATTATTGCTCATTTGTGCTTGTTGTCTCGGCCAACTACGAAACTTAACCAGGGCGACATCCACTTAGAATCTAAGTTTCACACTTCTAGCACACTATACAATTTTTGTGAATGAGTCTATTTTGCTTGTGAGGAGGCGGGGGAGGGGTTGTCACTTCTTTCTCTCTCTCTCTTTAATCGTGGTTTTTTTTTTGTTAAAGGCTGAACTTATACTTGTTGGATGAACTTCTCCTGCTTTTTTTTTTTAATGGAATTCTTTTGTATATCTCCTTTTGTCTATTTGTCTTTAATCCAGTTTTTCAACAACTAAGTTTTCCAGTTGCTGAATTACTGCTTGAATCACATCTTTCCTAAAATAGTAGGCTAGCAGCTACTGCTGTTTTTTCAACCTATGATATGGTTCGGTTGATCGACTATCACACCCCGGAAATCACTTGGATTTTAAACCTTTTTTTTTTTTTTTTAATTTCTCTTTTCGCCACCTATCTGTGAATACATAAATAGTGCCCTTCTTCCCCTGCTGCTCTGCTGTTTTTTTCACTTTAGGGAACTAACAGCTTTACAATGACTGTTCCCAATCGTGATTCCGATCGTGGTTCGGATTCTAACAACTCACGATCTCGAAATGTAAGGTTGGTTTCTGTCGATCCCAGTTCTACCAATTTTGAACGTCCAATGATTGGGCGGCAGGACCCTCGCCAGTACCCTCGCCAGTACCCTCAGTCACTATTGACCACGCCTCGTCGACAGAACCATGTGCTGCTGACCGAACGACCATCTGCGACGTTTGACTACGAACAGTTTTTGCGGCGACAGCGACACCAGTATTTGCTCCAGCAACTGCACCAGTACGCGGTTGATCCGTTTATTACCTACCAAACCACCCAGCGGTCGCCTTACCCCAATGTCTGTGGTATTCCACAGGATGTTCTTTCTGGAGCACGTTCTACGTCTATGCGAGCTTCTTCTATAGGCCCCTTGCGTACCGTTCAGGACAAGAATATGCCTACGATCACTCCCGAGGTTTTCACCGAGGTGCAACGAATGATGCCGACTGAACTGCTTTTGCAGATCCCTCAAGAATTGCTTATCCGCGTGTTGCAAAGAATCCAGAAGGAGATGCTGGATCGAGAACGCAAACAGGCTCCGTCGTCTGACTTTGGGTCCACTCAAATGAAGTCGTTTTTGAAGTGTATCAACTCTCTATCGGACGAAGACAATGAGAACATACTCAAGTGGATTGATTCAAAATCCTTTTTCACTGCGTCCCAGGTTCTGATGGCTGGCCATATTATCCGTACCAAGGATGGGCCGCCTAACGGTGGTAGCCAAGCTGAAGGCTCTGAATCCAGGGCTCTTCCTATGAATCCTTGCCAAGCTTCCCGTGAAAGAAGAAACGGTATTCTTCAAGAACGCACTTCGAATACTGTTGCTCCTGCTGCTGCTGCTGCTGCTGCTACTACTACTACTTCTTCGGCAGGTACATCTGTTGTTTTAAGCGGCCGTTCCGGACCTATCGTCCGCTCTGGACTGATTCAGCCAGAACCACTTTGTATTGTCAATATTGGACCGGAATCATTTGCTAATGGCTTGAGAATCGGTGCAGAACCCAAGAGAATACAGCAGGGCAATGGCACCGCGGCTATCTCGGTGAGAATTTCTTCTAGAGGGTCCCGGTCATCTACGAAGTCATCTCGTCCTCGTTCTCTAACCGCTGCGAAGAGAGTTTCGAAGCAAAGAAGAGCTGTTCAGTCGCGACTACGGGCACCGGTCCGAATTTTTGAGCCAATGCCGGTAAGCAGCACGACTGGAACTGGATCGAATATGCAGACAATTTTACCGCGACAGGACCCGGGTTCGCTGACTTCAAACGCGTATACCACTAGTGCTGAAACGAACTACCCTGCTAGTGAGCAACTGGACCGATTTGCGGAAGATAGCGGTCTAGTGAACCGCCGCCGTCATGAAGGAGACCCTCCCGAGCTGGGCCTGCTGAATCCGGGATATGATGATCATCCGATGTATTGCAACCCCAGAGGCTACAAGCCCATGCGACTTACTCTGCTGGATCGGGTTCTTCCCATCCCACTTTCAGCCAGTCGAATAATGGAGAACCGGAAATTCCATAGCTGGGTGCCCAGTGCTGCAGGTCCTAAAGAAAACGGCCACGACCCTTCAATAGTTATTCTTGAGCCGGGGTGCGGTGCCAATTGTTGTACGTACCGAACGAAAGAACACACTGAATGTGAAAGGTACATGTCGGTACGTCCGACTGGCTACCACTGTTCAGGAAGCGTAAACCAGAACAGCAATGGTTCGCAGTAGCACCTCCTTTGGTGTAACCATTTAGCTTTTTATTAGCGCAATTTTGTCAGCGCAGTTTTATTTACAGTATATCTTATTATGTTTTATTTTTATAAGTTGATATTATTAAGTTTATATTTGTCTTTGGATACTATTTTTTTTTTATATTTTTTTTTTTATTTAGGACCGGTGAGCGGTGGTTTATTACCTGTTCGATGATCTATCACCTGTTCGACTATCATTCCAAAAACAGCCTCGTTCCCAAGCAAGCAAGCAAGCAAGCAGGCTCAGCGGACTGGGCTAAAAAAGAAAAACCAAAAGCCAAATCCTTAACAAACACAAAACCCAAACCCTGGTTAGGACAATATACCCGTGGTGGCCCTGAGATCCAGCCAGCTAACTAAACTAACTAACTATCTCGAGTTTCTCCACTGTTCTACATTTTAGCCCGAATCACCCGGACCACCTCTACCCACGCCAGCTGTTGTTGTTGTTTTCAAGGCTCCATGACTGAACCCAACAATTTGTCTGAACAGGAACAGGAGGCGTTGAGGCGATACGGAAAACTGCCGACCAGATCAGCCTTCCTTTCTCACAAATTAAAGGAACGCAAGTATTTCGATTCCGGCGACTACGCCTTGTCCAAAGCCGGCAAGGCTGACGACGTTGGCTTGCCGGTGGGATCAGAGCACCCGACGCCAGCCGCAATTCCGCATTCGCATGCTTCAAACGCACCGATTACGCCGCAAGGCCCGTCTGGCCGCTCGATGTCTATGTCTGCCCCGAGTGGAGAAGGCTCCGAGCCTTCATAGTTGTAGTGATCCATAAGTAAACAGGAGTCTGGCAGGGCCAGCATATTTCCAAAAAAAAAAAAATTTCGTTGTTGTTGTGGTGTGTGCGTATGCGTGTGCTTGATTTTTTTTTTCCTTATTGCAGTAAAATTTAATGATATCATGTATGATTTTGAAGTGTTGGATCTGGATCTTGATCTGGTGATTTCGTCGCAAGGAATCTTCAACTTCTTTAGCTGTATAGTTATGTGGCTACACAGTGTAGTATAGCATCTGTAGACAACTAAACTTGTACTGTATTCCATGCGATATGTCGAACTCAGTTTCAAATGTCTGTGACCCTATGGCTTTGTCGACTAGAGTTTAGACTTGTCGTCTTTTTGGGCCTTCAAAAACTTACTGGAAGTAGCCTCATAGATGGGTTCCACTGTTTGACGATCATCTGAGTCTCCGAAAAATACCACTGTGACCGTCAGATCGTCTCGGTACCGCCTAGACAATGGAGCTGGAATCGACAGAAGCATCGAGAGGTATTCCTTGTCTCCTCCACCCAAGGCGTTGCGGACAAGATGGGTAGCTACATTGGAATCCTCTACCACGAAGTTTGGCGTGTTCAGCGATTTCGTAGCCTTGCGGATCGGAAGCTTTCCTGGATGCATGTTCTCCACCAGCTCCACTTCATTGACACTATATCCAAGGTCGTTACTGTTATTGCTGCTGCTACCGCTGCTGCTGCTGCTGCCGGTGACCCGATCCCAGGCCGACTTGAAAAGCGTCGATCCAGGAGGCTGTGTTCGGATAGCCTTAGAGTTAGGAACCTTGTCTGGGTTTTGGGCAATCCAGCGGGCGACCAGGCTCACCACTTCTTCGTTGCTCAACAATTCAAATAGACCGTCCGAACCCATGACTAGGAAATCCCCTCTTTCTGGCCTCACCTTATACCGAGTCACCACCGGCTCAGCAGTGACATACGGCGGTGATTGCAAGGCCGGGGGAGCTCGACGACCAAAGAATGCCTCTGCGATTTTCGTCTGCTCTAACAGACCCCACTTGTACCGGGCATCGCCAAATGCACGCGTAGGCTCCAAGGAGCCAAGAACCCGCCCGTTTCTGATCACCGTGGACTCCTCGCCAGGATGCTCAGCACGAAGCCTGGCCACCTCCGAGGGATTAGACCCCGTTTGATCTTCAGATAGGACAATGGCTTGCAGTTTCCCGGTTCTGGGATCGCGCGATCCGATCACTGCCCTGGAGTCGCCGGTATCGGCTATGCGCAATACCTGCGACGCTGTGTCGTAGAAGGCGAGCAAGCCGCAGGAGCCCGAAAGCGCAGGAGCCAGAACCTTGCCGGCGGCTTTCTTATCAGGATTGGACAAGAACTGGGAGACTGAAGAAAACACGATCTCGTTGTCCAGTTTCAAAAACCCGGCTTGGATGGCTTTGTCTATATTGTCCGGGGTCGGCACTATTCGAGTCTTGCTGTCGGAAGAGTAAGCCTGATCGAGCTCGTGCACCACATAGTCTATGAGATGATCTCTAAGTTTCGCAGATGTAGTCCAGCCACCATGTCCGTCATAGATGCCCCAGAACATCCAATTGGTATTGGTGGGGTGGGCGCCGGACTCAAAATTCACTTGAACAATTTTCTCGGAATGATCATCTTCAATCAGAGAGTTGGACGGCAGCTGCACAATGTCATAGCGCGCTACACCGGGACCCATTGAGACATGATACGATTGCTCAAGTTCTGTCAAACGACGAGTGACTTCTTCAGTAGTCATGGTAGTTAAGGATGATTTAGATTGGACAAACGACGGGCTAGCCCCTTCTAATTTGATGGACTGAGAATTATATGACCAGGCAGATATAGTACAACCGGCTGCTAACACAAGACCGGTGGCAATCCAAAACCGAGATAGATAAAGAGGCCGGGAATTTGAGTGAGAGGAAGCAGTATGGCGAATATTACCTGACGACGACGAAGCCTTGGTCATCAACGATAAAGAACGAGTCCGGAGATTAGGTCGTGAAACTACAAAGCCTAATTTTGAGAATTCCTTTACCTGATACAAGGAAAATTGTCGAGTTCCAGAATAACAGGGTTTAGGAATCGGAATAGATTGAATAACAGATGGTGTTCTGATCCGAACCGGGTAAAGCATGAGATAACTAAAGAAAGAATGAAGATTATTGTTTAAGTGATTTAAAAAGGGTTCAGTCTTTCACAAACAAAGCAGCAAAGGACAAAGAATTCTCTACAATGACAAATTATCTTCAGAACAGCACAATTCCTCAACTAGTTCTCCAAAAGACAAAGTCAAGCAAGTAATTAGTGATCTATCAAATAACCAAACACTGTAAAAAGTAAGAGAAATTCCAGAAAACAAATAAAACAATAAGTTTAGTATATTTTTTTGATTATACTGGAATTATTATTTCTAAGTCTGGATGATGAAAGTAATCAATCAGACAAAACAGTAAGCTCTATTATGAATGGGTTTGGTTTTGGGAGATTTCACTTATTTGTGAATGAGAAACCTGTTTTCTTTGAAACCAACTAGAATTGATTTAGGTAGAGTTTTTCTATTATTTTATTTTACTTTATTTTATTTAATTTTTTATTTTTTATTTTTTATTTTTTTTGTATTTCTTTTTTTGCGGGAAACCTCCAGTTTTAGTGATTTGTCGAGTTTAAAATTTGGACTAATTTTTTGGTATAGTATATTTCACTGGGAAATCATCAATTATTAAACAACATAAGTCTATTATAGTTCTAACTATAGTCAGTAATTGTCTTCGAGTCTTTTATTGGTGTACGGTATTCTCCTCGTCTTTTCTTTACAGGTTTAATAATGAAAATATCATTAGAAGTTGGAGGAGGGCTAGAAACTATTTTCGACGGTAAAAGAGAGCAAACTGTCGATTTCCCGGGCGGGACTATGCTCGACTTCATCAACCATCTTTGCGAGACCTATGCCGACAAAGACAAGCTAGACATCTTTGTTGTAGACGGAGACTTACGACCCGGTATTCTAGTGCTGATAAATGATACAGACTGGGAATTAGAAGGGCGACTGGATTATGAACTCAAGGACAACGACTCGATCATGTTTACTTCGACATTGCACGGCGGCTAAAAATATAGGGGGATGAGATGGCGTATCATTAGTTATTCCAAGAGGGGCGGAGGTATAAATATAGTATTGGAGTGAGATACGGTGACAGTCCAAAGCATTTGAAATGCTTGGGTTTTCGAAATCTGAAACTTCGATTGGACATTGGTATTACTTCGGCCGTTTCGGCCTCCCCTGGTAATGCTGGCGTCTTGAGATAGCTGACCGGGTAATGTGAGCAAGACCTGGCTCATGGAATCGTTTCTTGTGATCGGCTGTGAGAAGGAATTGAGCGATAATGCATTTGTCCGGATGTTTGCGCCGCCGCTGTTTCTGGTATAAAATAGCTCGTTTTCTGTCTCAGATAGATCTTCTGGCTCCCGTTTCACTACACCACCGTCTTGGACAAAATCTGAGGAATCGACTGAAAAGCGAGTTGCATTGACGGAAAACCAACTTGCAATTTTATCGATATACTTGGTGCGAGAATGAAGGTCCTCCAGAAAGGTTGGCACAAACACAGCCGGAAGATGAGGGGCCAGCTGGGTCTGCAAAAGACTTCGCAAAGAAGAATCGGCCAGGACCAGCAGGCTCTGTTCGATATCGCAATCAGGCCGTGAATACAGGGTCCAGTTAATATCCAGCGACAAAAGTTCCCCCGTACTGGCGCCCTGAGGGAACGCTACTCGAGTACGTGGTGTACACGCAGTGGTTATATCAGCACTGAGCGAGCCGATCTTGACCTCGTGGGAAACGTTCAAGCCCAACATCGACCACAGCGGATTTTGACGCCAAGCGACCCCCAGCGCCGTGCATGCCGGGAGAAACTCTGTGGTGTCGCAGTCCTCTGCCTCGTCGAAGTTCTTTCGTAGTTGAGCCTGGCGGAGGCTTGTCACGGGCTGGTGGTACCCGGTGCGACAAGGAACCCATTGGACATTTACCTGTATATGGAAAGTAGTTTCAGCTAGAATTAAAAATTGATCCCAGTCATGTTTACGCCCTAGACTGCTTCCAGGCAGCTTTGTAGTGTACTCCCACCCAGTGCGGAGCAATGCGCCGCCTTCCTCGTCCTCCAATATAAGCGGTTTCCCAGAGCACTTAACGTTTACCACCATGGAGATTGATTCCAAACAATTAGCTCGATCCCCAGTTCCTGCGTGGATATTTAGCGGTGCTGGTAAGTAGAATAATGGAAAATGAGGAATCGCGTCTCTATTTATAGTCTCCGAGTGGACTTAGCTTCTGCATTGAGGCTTTTGAGATGGACATGGACATGGCCATGGTCGTGGGTGTGGATCTATATAGATAAAGTACCCCTCTCGATAAGCATTTATAGCAAAACGAACTAAAAGGAAAAAAGAAATAAAAAAAAAAAAAAAAAAAAAAAAAAAAAAAAAAAAAAAAAAAAAAAAAAAAAAAAAAAAAAAAAAAAAAAAAAAAAAAAAAAAAAAAAAAAAAAATCCAGTCTAAAGTTCTTTTATAGTCAATGAACAATGGAGTTCCCTGGAATCTGGGTTAAGGCGGGGCTTAATTAGCTAGATCTACAGACCTGTCCACTTATATGTAATGGAACAATTGAATTATACTTCGAGTCCAAAATTTAAACGAACGGATATAAAAACGATAATTCCCTTTGCTGGTATATTATTTGTACTGTCATTATAGCTCTGAATGGCTGAGATTCTTAGGCTTCTTTAGTGCGTCTTTTTGCGATTCTTTGGAGCCTCATTTGTGATTCTTTTCTGAGACTAACCTATAGCTTTAGCTACTGCGTTTCGAAATGTCCCAGGATATGTACCTAAACGCTGGCAATGTGGTGTTTTCGGGGCTACCTCTGCACTAGGAGGATATATGATTCAAGATGGCGATCTCGACGATGGAGCCGGTTTCTCGGCTGCTTGGAGTCTTTTGTATGTGATTGTAACGGGAAGATCTAGTATTAAACAGTTGAAGCCATGGCCTTTGGCATTGACTGCTTTAGCGGCTTCCAACACTTACTTGTATGGGCGCCAGTTTGTATTAGGATAGTTCAGTGATGGGTGGACCTGGTAAATAGTGAGAGAAAGAAGATAAGATAAAAAAATAACAATAAATCTTTAGTAGCACTTTAGAAACTTAATCCACATCTTCTTGCTCGTCTTGCTCGTTTTGATCGTCGTGCTCGTCGTGCTCTTCCAGACAATATTCTGGAGAATGATAACGTATAGGTGGTCTAAACCGAATATGAGGTGTCCAACTAACAGGAATCCATTTCTTTTCTCGAGAATATTCAGTAATATCTCTTTCATCATACATCTCGATCAGTTGTTGGTCCATTGGTCGCATTTTGGGGTATGCAAACCGTCGGTATTCATCAAAGATCATCGTTAACGACCAGTCCTGGAGTTTACGAATACAACCCACTACACATCCTGTCCGATGTTTGCCACGATTGCAATGGATCAGAATTGGATGGTTTTCTCGATTTAATGCAACCGCCAACGCTGTCGTCATGGCTTCATCGGAAACATTCACAAACGGCTCTTTGTTTCCAGACATGCCAACTTGGAACATCGCAATTCCTTCACTTTCTAAAAAGCTTCTATTCTCTTCAGGATAGGCTTCCGATACCAAAACCAACACACTCTTTAGTTTAAGACTTCTTAGAAAATCAAAATGTTCAGACCTTGGAAAAGACGAACGGTATATCTCGCCGGCTACCACACTAAAGTTCTCCGGCACAGTCGTTGTCGTCGTCTCATTTCCATAATCAGACATTGAAATAGTCCTACTGACAAAGGTATGGAAATCCTCAGATTCAGTGAATAATATGAACCTATCTTAACTATGCGAGGACCTTTTTTTTTTTTTTTTTGTAGTGTATTTAAATGGATTCTCGCTTACAGATTAGATCCCTATTTGGTAAACTTAGTATCACGTGCTCTGTTTTTCTTTTTTATTTTATTTTTTTTTTGGTCGGCCGCCCGCCAATTGCCCAAAATGTGTTTGTGAGGCTAAACAAAGTTATTGCTTAATTTTATTTTGAACTTGAATTCAATTGCTATTATTGCTACTAATGGTTTTTTGGTTCCATTA
Source organism: Tortispora phaffii (assembly GCA_030574555.1). Lineage (NCBI taxonomy): Eukaryota > Fungi > Ascomycota > Trigonopsidomycetes > Trigonopsidales > Trigonopsidaceae > Tortispora > Tortispora phaffii. The sequence goes on along the minus strand of JAJMFE010000011.1, from coordinate 149,401 downwards.
AAATAAAATGCATCTACATCTAGAAAGATCATAATGATCAGTCAAAATATAACATCTTACACCCGTAATTTTTTTATCAAATATATTACCGCTCTTAGGCTCCCTTTCCCCCGTATTTGGCTCTCCATTCCTCAACTTTGGCATCGTCAATTCGAGAAAAGAGATATTTGGCCTTGCCAACATGATGTCCTGGCAAAATATCCAATGTAAACTCATCAGGAATGCAGCGTTGTGGCGCTTTTAATTGTTCAATAATGCTTGCAGCAGTAGCTGGCATATATGGATACACCAGTGCAGAGATGAGGTAAATCAAGTTCAGAGCAATTACAATGATCGAATCGGCTTTAGTGCGCTCATTCACAAAAAGCGAATTGTCCAGTTTGTTTTCTTGAAGAAACTGGTTGCCTCTGGCTGATATGTGCATCAAAGTTTCAAGGCCTTGCTTGATTTTGTTATCATCAAGATGATCGATATACGTCCGCAAAAGGCCATCAACATCTTTTTTCAAAGTAAGGAATAGTTCCGATTTGTCGTCATCAATTTGAGGAACGATATTCTGGTATTTGGCGTTGACAAATTTCATCACACGGTTAACAAAGTTGCCAAGATTGGCAAGAAGCTCCGAGTTATTACGAGAAACAAACTCTGCCCACGAGAAAACGGTGTCAGCATTCTCGGGACGGCTGGATAGAAGGTAATACCGCCAGACAGATGGAGGAATACCGGTTTCTTGAGCATTGTTACCGAAAACACCGACGTTGCGAGACTTGGAGAATTTCCCTCCTTCATAGTTCAGGTATTCAGTGGTACTGATGTGGTGCAACATAGTCCACTCATCTCTTGTACCGATCTGGGACGCCGGGAAAATGACGGTATGGAACGGAACATTATCCTTACCCATAAATTGGTAGAGTTGGACATCTTGAGGTTTCTTCCACCAATCTTCCCACTTTTGAGTGTATTCCGCGGTGATAGACACGTAGCCAATGCATGCATCAAACCACACATAGAGAACTTTTTCTTCATAACCTTTCAAAGGCACGGGAGTACCCCATTTCAAATCGCGTGTAATGCAGCGAGGTTTGAGACCTTCTTTTAGCCAAGATTCAGTGATTATACGACCATTTTTGGACCATTTACCAACCTCGGCGGATTTCACACCCCAAGCCTCTACTTCCGGTTGCAGCTGGTCAAGTTTCATGAAGATGTGCTTGGATTCCTTTACAATAGGAGTAGCACCGTCGATTTTACAGCGAGGATTGATCAGTTCTAAAGGATCCAGAAGGTTGCCACAGCCATCACACTGATCTCCTCGAGCATCTGGATACTGGCAGCGATGACAGGTGCCTTCCACAAACCTATCAGCCAAAAACCCCTTGTGCTGCGGACAATAGAGCTGTTCCATGGTCTGTTCTTCCAAATAGCCATTGTCGTAGAGTTTAGTGAAGATTTCTTGCGCTATGACAGTCTGTTGTTGAGTGGTAGTGCGACCAAAGTAGTCGAAATTTATATCAAACCAATCGTACACTTCTTTATGAACCTTGTGGAACTTATCACAAAGCTCTTTGGGAGTGATGCCAGCTTCCAGGGCTTTGGTTTCGGTGGCCGTGCCATACTCATCGGTACCACAAATAAACAAGGTGTTAACTCCTCTGGTTTTCAGATACCGCGCAAACACATCGGCCGAGAGTACGGATCCAATGATGTTGCCGAGATGAGGAACATTATTGACATAAGGCAAAGCAGAGGTTATGAGGACATTACGCTGGCCTGGGATAGGCAGAATTTCTTTTGGCGAAGGGCCCAAGGCACATTTTTCATTAATGCAAACTTGGGGAGGAACAGCTATGTGGAGAATACTGGCGATTTCCGAAGTGGCCTTCTGGACCGGTTCCAGTTCAACTAGACTTTTATACCAGACATCGAGAACCGGATAGCCAGAAATCGCACCACCGGAAAGAACAATCGCATGCACATCAGCAAAGAGAATGATCTGAAGAGGGGTGAGAAGAGGTTCTGTGAAAGTGGCCGATTCTAGAGCATGATTAAGTTGGTACAGCGCATCGTTTAACTTGGCCTGAGCCAGAAGTTGGTACACAACAGTTTCTTCCCATTCGATCAGCGAGTCTTCGACAACACCCAGTCGATGGTTTGCAGAGGAAAAGTAGCGAACGATAGAATTGCCGGTAATCAAAGTAGTATTCTCCGATGAGAGAGACACAGAATCAGCGGCACTGCTCACTAGTTTGGTTTCTGGCCGAAATGCAGCTGCTGATATCGCAGCTTTTAAGATCTCAGCGGTTTTTGCAGGAGATTCAGAAAGCTGAGGAATATTTAAGGATGCCATGTTCGGTCTTTGTGCCGAGAAATATATAAAGTAAAAAGGGAAAAAATCGTGGAAACGCTGGGTTTGGGACTTGTAGAAGTACAGGAAAGCAGGAAAGCAGAAAAGCAGAAAAGCAGAAAAGCAGAAAAACAGGAAAAACCTGGAAATTAGACCCAGCAGAGACGTTCCTAAATTAATTGTCGCTATTTGCTGATAAACAACAAACAGCATTAGCATTCGAAAAGTCCCAAGCGCTAGAAGATAGAGCTTAGCTGATTAAATAGTATAAATACCCACGAATCAGCCAAATTGCCAATAAATAAAAGAGAAAAAAAGAAAAAAAAAAAGAAAAAACAAACCCCCGACACCCCTGTCATTTTCCGTCCATTATTCACTAGCCTTGTGTTTTGATTGACGCAAGTTCATGCTAGATTTATTCGACTCATCTTTAGAGCTCGAAGACTCATACTTCCAAGAGGGCTATCAAGAAGGATTTCAAGCCGGCGTCCAAACCGGTATTCTTGAAGGTAAACAAGTAGGAATCGATACTGCTTTCCGTAGATACTTGTCACTAGGAATCATTTCCGGGAGAGCGTTGATTTGGAACCAGACTGCACAAGGCCGCCAAAAACGAATTGCCGAATCGCTTGTTAAGCTTACCACCGATATTCCGATTTCCAACTCCGAGTCAGACGTCGACGAATACTTACGACGGTCGCGATTGTCTAAAGCCAAAGCCACTACATTAGCCAACAGCGTTCCTGGAACACCATTGGACATCGATCTTGTGCCACCAGTGGTTCTGAAACCGGAAGAAACTGCTATAGAATCAAACCAGCCTTTAGTCTAGTAAACCCAATGAACATTCTCACTGTGCCCCTGCGTCCACCGGGTCCGATTAATTTCCACGAGAATCTCCGGGAATATGTACGGGAAATTGGAGCTGTCCCCGAAACTTATGCGGCCGACATAGCCACTGTCCAAATGGCCCGTGATGCCTTGGTATCTGGCTCAGACGCCGACTACTGTAGGTACGCCAAGATAGTTAGCTGTTTAATTTCTAAGTTTCCTGCAAACATAAGCGTTACTTTTGTGTGGCACGCCTCTCTGGGACATTCGAGGGTAGTGTCAAAAATCCCGAGCCTTCATTACGAGCTGGCCAATGTTCTCTATAACCTTGCTGCGATACGCACCCAACCGCCGCAGTTCGACCCTGAGGACGACCCCGACGGACTGAAAGCCAGGTGCGCAGCTCTACAGGATGCCGCAGGCATTTTCGAAAAATGCCTACTGACCTTAGACAGTCTCGAATTCCCACCCCCGCTAGATCTGGACGATGACACCTTGGCTTTACTAACCAGCTTGTGTCTTGCTCAAGCCCAAGAATGCTTTTGGAGAAAGGCCGTATTGGACGGCATGAAGGATTCAACTGTAGCCAAGCTGGCTATGCAGGTCTCAGATATGTACGAGGAGACCCGAAACTTCGCCATAAGATCCGCCGCAACCTCTGTTGAGTGGATACATCATTTCACAGTCAAAAGGGCGCATTTTGCTGCTGCTGCATATTACCGGTTTGCTCAAGGCTTGATGAATAAAGGCGACCATGGTCTTGAGATCGCTTATTTGCAACAAGCCGTGGCATATGGTAAAGAGGGGTTCGCCGCTGCCAATTCTCTCATCGATGGAGCAGGAGATGACCTAAAGAGCCTTGTGGCAAAAATCGAAGATGAGCTACATAATGCGGACCGTGATAATGATATGATATACCTCCAAAAAGTGCCAACATCTATCCCAAAAATCGAAGGCAAAAAGCTCGTTTCACCCACCTTGCCGACAGATATCTTTACTAAGGAAGGAACTGTACTTATGGAGAGCATATTCGATTCTCTCTTACCTTTCAGTGCAAGACAAGCAATGGTTATATATCAAGGTAGGGTTGTAGATCTCATTGAAAACAACATCATCAAAACATACCGCCAGCTTCAGGAGAAATGTGCAGGATTTCTTTGTAATAATGGGCTTCCAGGAACGTTGGAAGCCATGGAAAAGCCACTAGGGGTTCCCCAAAATATCCTACTTCATGCAAAGGATATCCAGTCTTACGGAGGTATCCAGAAACTGGAAGAATCATTTGAAAGTATCCGGCAAATCGCCAAAGAATGCGCCAAGAGATCAGATGAAATCGCAAATATGCTGGTTAATGATGTACAGCAAGAGTCAGAATCGCAAAAAGACGCCTCAATAAATCATCCGGAGACAAATGAGAACCACAGTTCAGAGAAAGATTTGCGAAACGAGTTTTTACAGTTTAAAGAAGCTCTTAGAGTGGCAGAAAGCTCCGACCAGATTTTCATTCGGAAGATGAAAGAGTTTGGACCCATTATTTCCCTGTTAGAACAAAACGAAGATACCATTGCTTCTCAAATACCGAAAGCCCATGTCGTGGTATTGGAACGGGAAACTCAACATGCTATATCTCAACTAAGACTACTACTAACAAAATTAAGTAAACTTTCTGGAGAGTGGGATCATCACATAGAATCTTTGCGGGTTCGAGTATCAGCAACCACAATAGTTAGCGCGATCGAAAGCGCATTGCAAAATCTTAAGGCAGAGTTTGGAGCGGAGAATATCACATCGTCGATGTTTGAACCTATTGTACAATCTCACCTGCAAAAAGAATTTGGTCCGGATATTGAAATGTTGAGCAATGCTCAGAAAGAGGTAGAAGAATTACTCTTAAAAGTGAAACAAGCCAATGATACTTTTGAGAAGGCTTGTTATATGGATAAATGGACTCAAATGCGTTCGGATGTTTTACAAAAGTTGGACCAGGGATTTCAAAAGTTTTCAGAATTACGGTACCAAATTGAAAGCAGCCGATTATTCTACAACTCAGCTTTAGATACTGCCAGCCAACTGATTAATCGATACCGTTCTTTCATAGAAGCAAGAAAGAGACAACAGCAAAGTATAATCGAATCATCGGAAGCTTTAAATGTTTCCGATGACTCGAACATTGTTTCTCCTCAACCAAGGCCTGTAATACCCATATGGACACCAGGCCAAGAGGTCAAGTTTAGAAAGCGAAACGAGTGACTTAAGTAACAGTAAATTACTATATTTATAATTTTTCTTTTTTTTTTTTTCTTTTCTTTTTTTTTTTGTGGATGACATCAGTCAAGGGACACAGACTACAGTTTCATGTGGGGAAAGTACCTTTAAGATGCTCTGCACGGTGGAGAAAACCAAAAGTAGAACTCCAAAAATCACACATGCCACAGCATGAAAATTTTCCTTCCAAGATTTTGAAGAAAGCTTTATATAACAAAGTGGCGGGAGAATATATGCCATCGTGGATGCTGAGGTGGCGCCGATGATTTCTAAGATGACACCTAGATCGCAAGTAATCAATGCAACCAATACTGCTCCTACAACTAGCACAACAGTGCAAACTGTGTGCAATACGAAGTCGTATTCGTAGTCTGCGACTAGAAAATCCAGTAGTACTTCCCGGCAAACGAAGATTTCTAGGGGAAGAGTTGTCATCATATTGAGGCCGAAACAGAGCCGGGCAATGTTTATCATGAGGTCATTATCAGGAAAGTTATTCAAGATATTACCTTGAGTTCTGTTACCGAACGGTAAAAACCCAGCTAAACCGAGAGAAATACAGACGGCCATAGATATGCCGGTACTCCAATGAGTGACTTTGAAAAAACGGTCTAACGTGGGCTTTTTGAGAGACTCATAAATCAGAAGGGTGTTATGGTGACAAACGAAAGCGAAAGAAATAACGGAGATTCCCTGGAGAAAATTTTTATTAATAAATATCATGGAAAGAGGGAAGCTGCCTCTGAAATCCACCGGAACAGAAAAAGATCTGATAACAACCATGGCGACAATGATGATCATGGAAAAAAGGGCAACCATTGAAGCCCGAGAGAGTTTTGTAATATCACGAGAGAGCGATAAAGGAAGGCCAATGCCAAAAGTGAATAGGACGATGATTGGGCGTCTATAGGAGAACATGCTTATTACAGGAATATCTCGGATGCCAGGAAATATCGCCAGGGTTACATGGGTTAAAGTGTCGCCCATAATAATAGCATAGGCCATAGCACCGCCGAAAGCAAAAGCACACTGGGCCAGTGTAATAGTGAGTTTCCCCCAGTAGCCGAAACAGTGTTCTACAGTACCTTGGTAAGTAGAAGTCGCACTCATTTTGGCATTAACAACCATAAGACGTAGTGTCCAATCTATGATCACCGTGAGACCAACCATAAGCAGTAGTCCAGCTACCAGGCCGGTCTGTCTGAGAGCATAAGGCTGGCCAATAACTCCGGCTCCTATAATGCTGTTGGCCATATTCATGAAAGCCATTTTGACGGTGCTTTTATGCTGGAAAAGATGGGCCCATTGTTCCTCCACCGGAGGTTCTGGCTGGGAATCTGATGCCGCAGAAGTAGCAGCTGCGGGGTCTAACTCAGATAGACAAATGCTTTGATCAGTATTGGATTCTACATTATGCAAATGAGCCATATCAGCATCATCATCAGCATCATCATCGTAGAGCATTGGATAGCCATCTGATAAAGGATCTGTGAACGAGGTGGTTGAATCTGGACGGTTCATGGAAGACAGCTCAGTATCTATTGAAAGAGACTCATCGGCTCCATTCAATGCTGTATATACATTTTTCATAGCCATGGCCCATGAAGAGGACACAAACTTCCTTGTGCAAGAGCTTAGGCTGTCAAGGAAAGCTTGCTGCAAAGAGATAAGGTTCGGTGCGCGTTATATAATTTATTTTTACTGGGAGTAGTAGTTCATGCCATAAAATAGTATCGAAGAAGAGTGTGCAAATAACGACAAGTAAATAATTAGTTTGGTGATACCCTGAGAACGGGTGAGGAGTATTTTTTTTTTTTTTAAAAAAAATTTAATTCCAGGAGTTAAAAGAGTAGCATATTTGTTTAGTAGGTTTATATACACAACACCTTGGTTGGAATTCTTAGTCCGTACTCGAATAGATCATGTGATTCCTTCCCAATTGGACGATGCTCCGCAGATCAATTTTGAAAAAAGGTCTAAGAAAGTTGGAACAAGACGAAGATGAAGAATTATTCACTGTAAGCGAACAGACTAAACCACAAGTATTAATTCGGCAGTAATAGTTTATAATTATTGGTCTATTTTTAGTTGTTCGTATTTTTTCTATTATTCCATTTTTTCTGTTGAACTATCGATAATACAGAATTCCGATTATACACTTACAGCCTTATCTTGTCTACAATTCTTCCAAAGTAATTTACAAAAATATATACCAGCAGGCCCCCTTTACACTGTAAAGTGTATTCAGCGATTGATTGCTGTCTTGCTCATCATATCTCGCTAATATTCGGCCAAATCAAGCTTATTTTGGGTTAAGGAAAGTCCCAAGAAAGGCTTGGCAGATACGGAGTTTCTCTCTGAGTTCCTAGTACTTGCTTACTTAATCACTTCCTAGGCTTTGTGAGGATGGCAACCGATACCAATGTCCTTGAACGGATAAGACGACAAAAGACACGTTCTGATGCTCGTCTTTCTGGACTTGGTCTGAAAGAACTGCCTTCGGAAGTTGCCGACCTCAAATCAGCAGTAAGGTAAGTACTCTCTCTCTCTCACACACTCTCTCTGTGTGTGTTTGGCGTTTGGTGTGGTTTTTTTTTCCCACCATCTTCATCTAACATATTCTAACCTAGACTTGATTTGCAGGGCAATCTTCTAAGATCTCTTCCTCCTGTTTTGTCGACTTTGAGGTTGACTCGGTTAGATTTGCGAGGAAACCGCTTTGATCACTTTCCCGAAGTTCTGTGCCAGCTGCCTCTTCAAATATTGGACATCAGTTTCAATCGTATCCGCAACCTACCAACTGATTTTGGTGCTTTAAAACATCTTCATGTTCTATCAATAGCATCAAATGATATCTCAGTGCTTTCTGCTGGAATATCCGATCTACAGGAATTGGAGTTTCTTGAATTGGATCGAAATCCCTTAAAGTACCCTCCTCGAGATATAGTGTCTTTCGATGATCGAGAGATGTCTATTCCGGAATGGTTAGATAATTTGCGTCAATATATAAGATCACATCCTCCAGAACCCTCACTATTACGATTCTCGACATCACAAGACGATGAAGGGTTTCCGTCTGATCACATTTCGCGGGCTGGTGCAGCAGCAGTAGCAGCAGCTGCAGCTACCACCAAGTCCGCTACTACTACTACTACTGCTCCTCATGATACAACAACTTCACAAAATGACAATCTCGAAGCAGAGGAGGGCACTCTTCAGGTAAATGATAAAAACCACTCTATTCCAGTACCGATGTCCACTCATACCGACAAAGATGGATATGCCGACGAATCTCCATCTTCTTTAGCTCGATCCCGTAGTCACAGTGAAAGCGAAGGCCAGGCGCTCAGGAAAATGAAGCGGATGGGACTGATCATGCATGAGAACTATGACTTTACATCTAAATCGGAGGCCGAAGAACTAACTCGGCCTACCAGGCACGCTCGAGGGATGTCTCATGACATTCGAGGGGCAGCGGCTAATAATAACGTGGCTCCTCCGTCATATACTAGTGGGACTGACTCGAGAAGATTACCCAAGTTAAGAGATCGAAACGAGAAAGCACCGGGGGCTTATTTTCGTCGTTTGTCTGCTTTGAAAGAGTTTGAAACACTACCTCCCACAGTCACAGCCACACCACAATTATCTGGTCTGGTACTTGAGGCAGCTCGGAGCATATTGTTTGCTACTTCTCAAGCTAATCCCGCAGTCAAGCAGTATGCTACCATGTGTCATGACAGAAAACTCATCGGCACACTCATTGGAGTGCTCCATAACTGCAAAGCGCATATAGACTCCTTGATCACTGGGATCGAACATTACGAAGCTAGTGCCAGTGATGTATTTGTCCAGTCTGTTTTGAACAGCTGCAGTACCTGTACAAGTGCATTTAAGCATGTCATTGTTTTACTTCGAACCAATGTACGAAGAATTGCTGCTACAGTAGATAACCGATACACCCGATCGGTTTTTCTCATACTTTGCGGAGCACTGGCAGAAATCCACAATGCCTGGGGAACTATTCAGAACGTTCTGAATGGCGGGAAAATGACAAAAACAGACAATGAATCTAACTCAAATATACACGCAGGGGGAGCATCCGGTACAGGAACCGGTTCTGCCTCGTTAGTTTCTTCACCGGAAGCCAATGGGGGTTCAGAATTGACCACTGACGATGAAGCTCTGATTAATAAAGTCGATGAAGCTACTAAACATGCTATGACTGTTCTGGGAATGATCAGCGAGTTGCTTAGTCCGCTTTCTGAACCGAACAGCCGCACGAATTCTGCTGCGGTCAATTTGAACTCCGGGAAAGTAAAGGATCTCACACAAGCATGTGCTGCTACTATAGATGCAACTAAGAGGCTCCGCGCGAGATTGAGTACTATTCGAAATAGTGAACCTTCCGAGCGGCGGAGATTCTACGACGATACAAGTGTTTTCATCAAGACTGTTATTGCTACACTGGCCACGACGAAGTTGGCAATGGCAGAATTGCCGCACATTAACGAGATTTTATCAAGCATCACTCTTCTTGCACGTGCAGCGAAAGAGCTGCCTATTTTGCTTGAAGTGTCATCGTTCAAATACAATGGCGGAGTAACCGATAGCAGCAATAGTGCCGCCCAGCCTACCACAGCAGCAGATGGCGGAAGTGTTATAGCTCAACCTCACGCCCAGCTACCAGGAACCGTTGTTCCAAATACACCTCTTGCAGCAGCATTAGGACCAGCTGCCCGCGCAGTTTTGCCTTCTCCAGGGATAGTTGGAGCGGCATATCATGGCGGGCCTGGTAGTCTACGGCAGCCATACATAAATGCATCTTCGCCTTCCAAAGAGCGCGAATTATAATGATAGGAATTAAAAAGCATGAGATATTTAGTACTAAATTTGCATACATAATATAATTTTCTATTTTATTTTTCTCCATTGGTAACTTAGAAGTAGATATTAGCTGATGTTAGTAACCCATTACTGAATCACTTGGCGTCGAGTTGCCAGGCATTTTGGCCGGAATCTGAGCCAATTAGAGTTTCACCGGGGCAAGAATGGGTAATTTTTTCAGCTTGAAGCAAAATTTATAAACTTCTCATTCGACTACTCGTGCAATATCGAGTAGTTGATAGTACTCATGGACGGATATTGTAGAGGTCAATTGTATTGCTTAGCAATTATGTTAAATGATCTCTCTACCTCTAGTCCTAGAATAATAAGACTCTAGCTGGAGCTCTAGACGTGCTTAGGCACATGAAAACGGGTTCTTTACCAAGAGTTTGACATACTTGTAGATATATATATATATATATATAATTTTTTATAGATAATTTTTTAATTGTAACCTATTGGATTAACACATGATTGATATTAGTAGATTTAGTTTTTATTCCTTTAAAAAAAAAAGATTATTTTATTAGACGACATATTGAAGAAGTTGAAATAGTGGTTGTAGTCACAAAGCGAACCTGAGCAAACGATTAAGCGCGCCAGCACAGGATTATAATATGACCAGGCTAATTTTTCTCCTTCCCGATAATTTGTCCTCAATGGAATCAGTGCTCATGAGGATGGTAAGCAGGAAGTGACAGATTTAAAATACATTATATCTACGGGCTCCGTCCGAGATGAACTGAGATATTATTGGCAATGAAGTTACTAGCAATAGCAAGAATCACAATCCAAGATCACACTTCAATTTTTTTCTTATCTTCTCAATAAAAGTACAAGAATTGGAGTCGGTGTAGTTTCTTTTCGGACGAAGCAGAGAAATCAGAAGCGATTTCTAATACTATCAGCTACGAAGTAGAATCCAAAAACGAACCCAGGGTCATGTATAACTTTTATTGATAGTTAATAATCGACCAATCAAGCGAGAGTCGCTTAATCAGCTAAAAGGAACATATTGTAAGAGTATAAAGGACAGAAAGTATACTATTACTTCTTTAGAAGTGGAAAAAAAAGAAAAAAAGACTCCCCGGGCAAGCAGGGTAATTTACACCAGCCGCAAAGTAAGACTGAAGTTTACACCTATATCCCAAATTATGGAACCGCAAACAGTCTTGGATGGTACTCTTTTTTTTTTCTTTCTCCCCCTTCCCACTTCTCTTTATAATGTATTCCTAGGAATTTTATCCTTGATAATATCAATGTAGCCCAAAGTGAAATTCATAGCAGGGATATTTATTTTCTTTTAAAGGTATGTATTCTGTAATTCTATATTTTGACGGTTAGACCCTTTCGCAGGGCGAGTCGATGATGCTATTATATTTTCAAACTAGAGTATATGACTTTTATCTAATGATTTCATTTGCATTACTGAAGACTTACCGGTGATATAGTGATTTTCAGCTAGCTAACAGCAGTAGACGAATTGGTACGTTTCTTTCCTTTCTTTTTCTATATTTATATTGTAGATGTACATATTGCAAGATGATGATGGAAAATTTGTTGGAATTACCGGCTGAATTTCTTATGTGGATTACAAATGCTGCTTTACTGATTGCAAATAAATTTAACATATACTTCAGAGTATACTAACGTCAGGAAATTCATTATGAACTCTAGAATGCTTCAATAACCACCTGTTTGTTCACTTTGTATTTCAAACTTGGTATGTTCGCTCCGTTTAGTTCAATGACGATACATGCACTGGGCGCGGAATTCCCATGAATGATATTGCATTACAGGCCTCAGAAACCTGATTGACTGAGAATTGTTTTTATTGCATATGTCTACTAGACACTAACAATAGGTATGTTTATTTAGTTCCCTGGTGAATTGAGATTATGATGATTTTTTATTTTAGATGACGAGTCGGACGGGTTATCCACTGGCGACAAACTTTTTTTTTTATAACCATTCATGCATAACTGAGTCTCTATTTAGCAGTTATATACTTAGATACAGATGCTAACATTCAGATCTAGTTACGGTCAATTGACTTGGCAAGAACGGAACATATAGGGTACGTTACGCCTATCATTAAGATGATGAATTTTGATTTAAAAAAGACAAGCATATGTCTGATTCTAATGAGGACAGCTTTGATCAAAGTCTGATGATAATATTCCTTTTATTTTCTTTCTGCGGTAAGAAACATACTAACCGCAGTAGGATAGGTTGTCCTAAGATTAACCGGTACGTATTTTAGTAGTACATTATTAATACAGGTATAATGATGATTTTAAACTCACGACGGTCAACTGTGCGGTTATCCGCGTTGATGAGACTGCCTTTGACAAGGCCCTTGAAACTGATACCTTCTTTCACAGATGGAACTTTATACTAACGCAGGAGAAGCATAGTTTAGTAGTCGATTATTATTATATTATCCATTTAGTTCTTGCTTTATCATACTTTGTAGGGTTTCTTGTATCATACCAATTGAAACGTTTGACATTGAATAAGGAAAAGGAGAAATATACACGTGAAGGTGGTTAAAGTAGTTTAATAATTATCTGCCTAACGACCGCTGGATGCGTTGAAACTCCTCCTCGGAAAGCTCTTCTGTTTCCCGACTTTTGTTCTTTTTTGCTTTGCTGCTTTTGGATACTTTCCCGCTGTACTTGGCTTCTAAGTTGGCAAGAAAGCTCTTTGACCGGGATGCCTGACGGCTTCGAATGAGTTTCTGTAGATCAAAGCCGTCTGAGATTTCCTCAGTGTCTAGTTCCAAAGCAGCTTTTGCTGCTTGTTTGGCTTCGAGTTTGGCTTTTCTTATCCTTGCCCTACGATCATTGTCTGATTCTTCACTAAACCGAGGATAAGATTGAACCCTTCCGTCAGCAATTGCGCGCTTCAAAATACTACGGTACCTGTCTTCATCTCCCAGAACATCAGAATGAAGAACATTTTCAAAAATCGCATCCCAAGAACCTTCAGAAATGGTGTAAAAATGAAGCAGATCCCGCTCTTCTTCACCTGAGTTGCGATACTCCATTTTGTCTTGCTCCAAAATTTCTGGTGTGATTGGCTGTTTCAGTAAACTGTCGAAAAAATCCTTCCAATTAAAATCATCACCATCTACACCGATATCTTCAGTGCTGCCTGTGCGATCATAGATTTGTCGTCGATGAGTATCGTTGAGAATTGCATAAGCGAACGCGATTTCTTGAAACTTAACGTGCGCTTCCTCCTTATTTTCAGGACCCGCTTTGTCAGGATGGACCTTCAAAGCTAATCTCCGATACGCACATTTTATTTGAAAATCAGTGGCATCTTTAGGTACATCCAAAATCTCATAAGGATTTATTTCCGTCATTGGAGATGTCTTGATCACAGTACAGTTGTTCACAATGATGTGATAGAATATACGAACATGATTTATATATATGTAACTTACATGGGAGATCGGATCATCCAATCAGATGACTTTATCGACTGTTACCGCAGAGTTTCCCTCTACAGAGAATATGCTTCAGTTAATTCTAATATACATGGTTCCTACTCTATTAAAAGATGGTAAAAAAAGAAAACCAAAAATATAAAATTCTTAATTCAGTAATGCAAATCTTTCCATGTTCATTTTACAAAACTAACTTAACAACAGATACTATTTATTTTTTTTTTTAGGCAAAATTGCCTAGTCTTGTGTGATCATCACATCCATCCATGGTTTCTGCTTTTTTTGAGGTTAAGTAATTAGCTCACTTACTTTCTTGACCTCTTCTCCCACCAGTACTGTCCTGTCCCCAAAACCTACTTAATACTTTCTTCAAGCTTCGAAGGGAAGTGGTTTCGACACTTTCTTTTGAAATCATTACTTTTATACCTTATTAATTTATTCAGAGCCTAATATTTGTAGTAGGTTGATTTCGGTATCAGATGTTTAGCTCAAGGTCCTTCTCTGTAGGTCATAGGTTCACTACACAGTTTGGCTTTCGCTTAAAACATGTAGTTCAATCTCGAACACTATCGTCCCTGCAAAAACCTTTATCATTGTCTTGGAATGGATTGACAACACAAAGAACGCCAATGCTAATTTTGCGATCCACCGCTGTTGGTGCTGGTCGTTCTATGAAACCGTTTGGAATCCGTCCGATGTCGGACCTTGCCGCCAAAGAAAGCCACGCAAACCGGCACCGGCGCGATCCCAATGTTCAAGCGGCTTTTTATCAGGAACTGCTAGCCAGCGGATTTCCTCATGTAGTTATTTCACGGTACGAGACTCCGGGCGTCGCTTCCAATCAGCAGTGCGACCAATTGTACATTTCTGCTTTACGCAGTTCGGGGTTCACTGAACGGGCTGCACTTATGGAACAACGACTGGCTGCTGGCGAGACCTTATCAGCCACTGAATCTGTACATAACACTACACCTACAAACCCGTTAAGATCTTTATCCAATATGGTCAAACGCTCTACTGAGTCTGCCACCACTAGTACTAGTATCAGGGCCGGCGACCGGCATGAGCCACTGTATGTTGTGATCCAAGAATCAAAATTGAGTCTGCTTGCTCGGTGGATTCGTACTTTTTTGGTTCTGGCTATAGTCAGTTATATCGTATTGATGGTTCTTGCTGTTGTTGTTGAATCGTCCGGGGTTCTCAAAGGCCCTCCTCAAGCCTCAGACGACCCCAATGTACAGAACCAACCTACCGTCCGATTCGATGACGTCAAAGGATGCGATGAAGCAGTTTCTGAGTTACAAGAAATTGTCGAGTTTCTCCGAGACCCTACCCAGTTCACAGCTCTCGGCGGCAAGCTTCCTAAAGGTGTGTTACTCACTGGCCCGCCCGGTACAGGTAAGACAATGCTCGCTCGGGCTGTTGCTGGGGAAGCTGGAGTTCCTTTCTTTTTCATGAGTGGGTCTGAGTTTGATGAAATGTACGTCGGAGTTGGTGCCCGCAGAGTCCGTGATCTTTTTGCCGCGGCGAGGGCCAAAGCCCCTTCAATTGTCTTCATCGACGAGCTTGATGCTGTAGGCGGTAAACGCTCTTCCAAAGACCAGGCCTATATTAAACAAACCTTGAATCAGCTTCTGGTTGACCTTGATGGGTTTTCCCAGTCTTCTGGAGTGATTTTCATAGCCGCTACTAACTTTCCGGAGCTTTTGGACAAGGCTCTTTTGCGACCTGGAAGATTCGATAAGCAAGTAAATGTCGAACTCCCAGATGTGCGCGGTCGTTCTGCTATATTGAAGCATTATCTGAAAGATGTCGAAGCTGCCCCGAGTATCGATCCTACTGTCATAGCTCGAGGCACTACCGGCATGTCCGGGGCGGACTTGAAAAATTTGGTTAACCAGGCTGCTATTCATGCATCACAACTTAAAGCACCTGCTGTTGACATGCCACATCTTGAGTGGGCCAAGGATAAAATATTAATGGGCGCGGAACGCAAATCAATGGTCTTGACCGAGGAGGCACGTCGTAATACTGCGTTTCACGAAGCTGGACATGCAATTGCTGCAATGTATACACCTGGAGCCACAGCTCTATACAAGGCTACTATTTTACCTCGAGGAAGGGCACTGGGCATTACGTTCCAACTACCGGAGATGGATAAATACGAGCAAACCCGTCAAGAGCTAAGGGCTAGATTGGATGTTTGTATGGGCGGTAAAATGGCGGAAGAAGCCCTTCGAGGTCCAGATAATGTCACTTCTGGGTGTTCCAGTGATTTGCAGCAAGCTACGGCAGTTGCTCGTGCAATGGTGCTGTCATTCGGCATGTCAGACGTTGTCGGTCCGATTCAGTTATCTGACGATTATAGTAGCTGGTCAGATGTTACGAAGAATTTGGCGGAAAGAGAAATATTGACTTTACTGACAGAATCAGAGAAGAGAGTGCGGAAACTGCTTGAAACTCGCTCGATTGAGCTTGAACGGTTAGCCCAGGCACTTTTAGAATACGAAACGCTCGACAGAGCCGAGATTGAAAAGGTTGTGAAGGGAGAGAAGCTCGACAAAGCTCCGACAATCTCCAACACAGTGATAAAATCCAAGTCTCAAACTAATACTTCTCTCACAGGTACTGTTGCCAATCCCGGAGAGTTATAATGCAGTGTTTTAAATTAAGCATTTGTCAGTGGAATGAGTTTGATATCTTAATCGTTACCTGACCCTTAACGGGAACAGGTCTTCCACTTTTATAGCGAATATGACTCAAATGAGTCTGGCTCACGTGTATAAACAGTACACTATCACTCATTTCTATTCTGCTACACATTTCCACTTGTAACCTTCTTCTGCTGATGAGCCTCTCTTCAAATTATCATGATATTTACGTACTAAGAAAAAGCAATAGGCTGACATACACTTGTACTTTATTATTTTGGATTAAGTAAAACATGCTTCCATACTTGCCGCCAGTCCACTATCTTTCAAAGAAAAAGGTTTAGATACATATTAAAGCATTATGCCCCTGTTATATATATTTAATTCACAATTTATTCTATTTTATTTGATTACTATACGTATTTTGTGTTTTCACATGTAGATATGCGAGTAGCTCGATCTAGGAATCGAGATCATGTGACTAATATGTGCCCTAATAGCCCTATTTACGATTTTATTCTAAGAAAAACATACAATCACTGTTACCAGTAGTCTTTTAGGGTATTACAAGTGATTACATCAGCAAGCAGGAATTACCGAGGAGAAGGAGTTTTTTTCTCTTTTGATTAACTCTAATTTAAGTGCAAGCAGCATGGAGAATGTTGTTTCATCAACTGTTGTTTCTGCTGGTGATACTGTAGATAATTCCGGAGACCAACCTGCCCCAGTTAACGAAAGCGGTTCGGGTCACTTACGCGTTGCTCAATTTCTGGGTATTAAAGAATCAGAACTTGTTTCTGTTTCTGCGATTATAATTGAAAAGATTTTAGAGAAGGAGCAGTCTGTCTCGATTCTGGAGAATGAGAGAACAATTATCGAAGCTACCCTTGAAAGCAAATTACACTCTAATCGGGATGAAACTTCCAAACTTCGAATTCAGTTAGAGAGCTCATTAAAAGAGCTTAAAGAAGCGCGTCAATTTTTGTCTAACGCCGAGGAAGCTCGTACAAAAGCCGAATCTACGCTGGCCCAAACTCAATCAAAACTTACTTCTTGTTCACAGAGCCTGGAGAATTACCAAAAAAGGGTAACTACTCTTGAAGAAGAAAAGCGAAAATGTTTTGAGCTGTTAGAGAGACGTTCTGGTGAAATTCTCGATTTGAAAGAAGATATCAAATCTCTACAAGCGAAAGTCGCCGAGGCGAGACGGGAGTCTATCAACCTGGAAGAGTCAACCCGACAGGCTCGAGCACGGGAGAGTGCTGCGCTTTTACGAGAAAACTCTATGAAAGATGAGCTCGCTCTTCTTCGCAAAAACAATAGCCTTATTGAAGAGGAATTGACTTCAATCCAAACCAAGTTTTCTGCCTTTAGGAAGGAAAAATCTGCTGAAGTCAGTGAATTACGGGCCGAGTTGGACCGCGTATCGTCTGATTATCATTATTGTCAACGCACACTTAGTAACCTTCAAACACAGCATTCTGAAGTTACATCCACTCTGGAGCAGAAAGTTCTCGAAATCTCTAAGTTGCAGTCTAGCAACACAGCCTTAGAGGAGAGCTTCCGTGCTGAAGTTTCTGCACAGCGTCGTCTAATGGAGTTATCTGAGAGAAGTGCTAGTGAGGCTCGTTCTCGTGTCGCGGAGCTCGAAGCCCAACTTGAAGAATTGCAGGACCGGCATTCAGATGAAATTGCTTCTTATGCATCGATGGCGAAGGAGGCCGAGTCTGAGGCTGCTAAGCTCAAGGTTCAACTCGAAACACTCGAAGCCAAGTTTGAAGAAATACATACTGCATGTGCTTTGGACTCTGGACAAGGGTTTGCCGCAGACAATACACCAGTATCTGGAGTTGGGTTATTCTCTCCTGCTGCCAAGGCCATATCCGAAGTGAGAAAATCTGGTTTATCACTCACCCAGCTTTACAGCGATTACATTAAGATGAAGCATCAACTTGAACATGAACGTGAAAGGAATGTCACTTTACAACAGAGTTTTGACGAACTTATCCAAGAACTTGAGAGTCGAGCGCCAGTTATCCAAGCTGAAAGATTAGAATCTAAACGTATGGTTCAAGAGTTAGCCGAAATGTCCAAGTTGCTGGATTCTTCAGACTCTAGTCGGGCCGCTTTAGAGTCTGAAGTGAGTTACCTGAAAAATGAGGTTGAAAGTCAGGAGAATGAATTGAAACTATCTCGCATATCTATCGCGGATTTAAGCAGACAAGTTCAAGTGTTGCTCACTGAAGTAGAATCTATATCCTCTTCTGGGGCTCCGTTGACTATGGTTGAACGCAACGTACTTCGGAAGATAATTGATGATGGTCCCGACAGTATTCAAGAGTCTGATGCAAATTCTGTCATTTCAGAAAAAATGCTCCTGTTTAAGAATGTCGGAGAACTCCAGCGACAAAACCAGCAACTCTTAAAAGTAACTCGAGACCTCGCTAATCGCATGGAAAAAGAAGAAGAACGTGCCAAAGCAGAAATTGCGGCAGTTGATGCTTCTGCTATTGAACAGGCTAAAGTGACTATTGAAAACCTTGAAAATCAGCTTCGCACAGTTACTGCAAAGTTGGAACTCATGAATAAGGAAAGAGATATGTTCCGGCGCTTGGCTACCACTGATCAAATGTCGGATGAAAATGAACCTGAAGCCGTGAGAACTTTGAGAGAACGCGAAAAAGAATTGTTGGAACAGATTGAGCTTACCAGTCAAAGTCTTCAAAAGTTGGAAGCTGAATACTCTGAATATCGTGCTGAATCCGAAGTAAATATCCGTTTAATGTCCCAAAAAACCGAAGAATTGTCTAATGAGACCTCTAATTTAAGAATGGCACTATCAAAGTCATCATCACATGAAGAGTTAATGGCTGAGAGACTTGCTAATGCTCAAAGAACTGGCGATTGGCTGAAACAAGAGAATGAAGAATTGAAAGAACAGACTCGTCGTTTGCAGGACTTGAACAATAAACAAGACAGAGAAACTCAAAAAATTGCAGATGAGGTAATTGACCTCAGATCCAAAATCCAATCACTGAATAATGAGTTGGCCAATGTTCGTGCCGAGCGAGATGTACTTCGTGGAGCAGAATCTCGCCTTAACGAAGACAATCGAAGGTTGATTCAAGAGAAAGGCAACCTCGAAGGCATGTTGAAGAACTTTGAAGCACTGCAAAATGAGCGAAATGCGGCTGAAGATGAGACCAGACAACGTTTACAGGGCCGGATTAATGAATTGGAATTGGAGCTGAAGCGTACAGAAGATAAACTTGAGGCTGAAATGAACACTGCCAAGACCACAATTGAAGAGTTAGAAGCTGAAAAGAAGAATCTCCTGACTCGCGCAAATTCTTTGGCTGTCGAAGTTGCTGAAGCGCATGAGTCTATTGCTCGATTACAGAGTGAGAAGTCAGGCTTAGATCGTCGGGTTGAACAACTGACATCTGCCCTACAATCTGCGGAAGAAACCTTGAAGCTATTGCAGAGTTCGAATGATCCAAATGCCGAAGATGTTGCGAATGAAATTGTTAGTCTTAAAGAGGCTTTACAGAAAGCGGAAGAGGCCCAGGCTCGGTCACGAAAAGATTGCGAGGAGTTTGAGGCACTGGCTGTTGCTGCAGAAGAGGCATTAGCAACTGAAACCAGTACTCATGAGGCTGCACTGGCGGAGCTGAACGATAAATATCATCAAAGTCAATCTAAGATTGCAGATCTAGAGGAGAAGATAGCCATTCTTTCCGATCAATTGCAGGAGTCGAACGATGATCTAACCAAAGCAAGAGAGTGCGAGACTGAGCTAAGATCAGAGTTTAAACAAGAGAGAAAGGCACTGGAGCATGAAATTGAAGAATTAAAAGCTAAACTTGAGACTTCATCTAATGCATTAGAGTCATTGCGTCAAGAGCTCGAGTCACAGAGGCAGTTGGCTCAGACATATTATGATAATTACCAACGTGAACTTGGCTTACATGCTCAATCTGCCAAGACTGTTACTGAGTTACGAGAAGACGTCAAGGATTACAAGAAACGTTTACAGACCCTTGAAACTGAGTTCTCTCGGCTTGAGGACGAAAACGCCAACCACTTAGAGAATTGGGATAGCTTGAAATCAAAATACGAGTCCGAAATTGAAGAATGGAAATCTAGCTATGAAGCGTTGACTAAAGCCAACGAAAACCTAACTACTCAGCTTGAAACGCTCAGTAAAAATATCTCCTCTCTGGCAGTATCTCGGTCATCTGCCTTTGCATCACCGAACAGAAGCACGACTGAAGACACACTCTTTACAGAGAACACTACTGATTATGATCCTGAT
Source organism: Tortispora phaffii (assembly GCA_030574555.1). Classification (NCBI taxonomy): domain Eukaryota; kingdom Fungi; phylum Ascomycota; class Trigonopsidomycetes; order Trigonopsidales; family Trigonopsidaceae; genus Tortispora; species Tortispora phaffii. The sequence continues at coordinate 128,657 of JAJMFE010000011.1, read as the reverse complement.
ACTACAATCGCATCTGTTCAAACAGTTATTGATAGAAGCTCAAACGAGATTATACATGTTTTGAGGAACCAAAATGAGAAGCTTTCAGAGACTTGCGAATGTCTTAAACATGAAAGAGAGACCCTCATTCAACGTGAACGTATCCTCCAGACTCAATTGGACGACTTGCGTGTTGAGCTTGAGCAAGCCCGAGCTAAAGATGATAACAGCTTCTCTCGTGAAGAACATGAACGACTGATCAGCAAGGTTACTGAGCTAAATGTTTTTATGGAAAGTAATCAGACTCTACGAGCAGATTTACAGAGATCTGCTGCCAGAATTTCTGAGCTCGAAAACCAATTGGAGGTACTGCAAGATTCAGTGGACCCTCTCAAGGACGAAGTGATGCAACTACAAGCAGAGAATGAAGCGAAGAGCTTACAGATTGTTTCATATAAAGAAGATATTGAGCGCTTACAATTACGGTCTCAGGAAATACTCAATAAATACGAGAGAGTTGATCCAGCAGAGTTGAAATCGTTACAGGATAAAATTGCTTCATTTGATCAAATTAAATCAGATTTGGAAGTACAGCTGACGGAGAAAACAAACGAGTTGTCTACTCTGAAGCAGAGTTTAGAGTCGACTAAATCTGAAGCCGATGAAAAACTTCGAGATTGTGAGAAGGCTCGTGATGAGGCCACGCGTGCAAAAGAAGCAATTCTGGCGGCTTGTAAAGATCGGCTGTCTCAAAAAGACAAACTTCTCGAACAAATGAAAGAAGAGTTAGCTGAAAAAGAACAAAAGATTACGGAATTGGAGAAACAGATTTCTTCTGTGACGACATACGTGGAAAAGATATCCACGCTGGAACAAGAGAAGGATCGTCTTGCAGAGGAGCTAAAAGAGAAGAATGATGAACTAGTCGCTGCCCAATCTAAAGTGTCTGAATTGGAGGAGTCTTTGAAGAATTTGAGTAGTGAATCTGCAACAGCTACTGGATCTGACGATGCCTACGCCGTTGAAAGTGTTAAACTGAGAACTCAATTGGCCGAAGCACTGGAAGCTGCTGAAACGGAACGGACTAAATTTTTGTCCGAAAAAATTGAATTGGAGAATAAGGTCGCCGAGCTTACTAAACAAGTCAGTGCTTTGCTGGAAGCCAAATCCAATAATGCTAGTGGCAATAGTGATCCGGGTGCTGATATTGGAGACACCGCGGCACTGAAAGAGCAAATTGCGACATTAGAGAAGCAATTAGAAGACTCTATGTCTAAGTTTGAACAAATGGAAGCACTGTCCCAGAAGAATGTCGAAAGAGCCAAAGCAGCCGCCGCCAGACAGTACCAGGAAAAACTCGAGCATGAATTGAAATCCCAGAAGACGTTATTGACAAAACAACTTGGAAGCAATAGTGGTGCTACCGAAAATGACACATCGTCCGAGAGCTCTGAAATAGCAGAGTTGAAGAATGCACTGAAGCAACAGGAAGAAGAGTTTAGCCGGAAACTGAAAATAGCGGAGAATTCCGTAACCCCTCTGAACATGCAGGTTGCACTCATGAAGAAGAAGCTGGAGAAAGCCGAGTCTGAATTAGCTGCGCTGAAGAGTGGTAATGCCGGAGCATCAGCATCGTCATCTTCGGAAGTTCCTAAAGCAGCTGCTGGGTCAGATATCAATGCCAATGAAACGAAAGCACCGGTTTCTGATAAAGCAGCCAGCAGCACTACCCCGCCAGTTTCTGGCGCCCTACCAGGGTCTAGTCTTCCTGTCCCTGGACATATTGGGGGAAGCAAGTTAGTACCTCCTAGCTCCACCAGGCTTTCCAATATCAGCCTACCTACCATAGCCAGTGGGAACAGCTCTAATATTGTACCTCCATCGAACCTCCCTCGGCCTGTGTTGCAGCGACCACGTAAGATCAGCACAGACAACAATGCAGACACTTTGGATCCTGCCATGAAACGGGGAAGGGAGGAAGAAGCTGGTAATGCGTCGGAGAATCCGAATTCTTCGGGCAGAGTTTTGTTGAAACGTCGCCGAGATGAGGGGGAAACTGGATCTTGAATAGTCGCGGACCATTCGTCTTCGCATAAGTTTAGAGTTTTTTTTTATCTCTAAATGTTTGTGTTTTTATTATTATAAGAAATACATGTAAAATTGTTATGAATTGTTTACTTATGTAGTTATATTACTTAGAGGCTTCTCGGCTAGAGCTTGCTGAAGGCTCTTTGTAGTAAAAGAAGATATACGTGAAGCGATAAGATTAAGAATTTATTGGATATTGATCTAGTAGAACTGTGTTATAAGATGCTTGTTTTTTTCTTCTTCTTTTTATATATATAACTCAAGGGTTGTGTTTTATAGCTAAATCACAAGAACAAAAAGCTCAAAATATATTGGGAATGGCAATCGAAGAACGGCAATGTATCATTTTTGGGGGGTTAAAGTTGGTGGGTGGGTTGGTTGATTCCGAAGTGTCCCGACTGGGCGTCGCACACGAGCAGAGGGCTATTTTAAAGGGGTCCCAGCAACAAAGATGGAATTTAAACTATTTACCCCAGACTTGTACACTATCTCAGTCTTAGCGGCTAAGTAAGAAAAAGTATTTGAAGCAACAGAATATATTCGAAAATGTCTGACATCGGCCATGTTCAAACTGATATTATAACGCTGTCACGGTTTATTATAGCCGAACAAAGCAAAGTGGAAGGGGCTACCGGCGAATTCACACTACTGTTGAACGCTCTCCAGTTTGCATTCAAGACCATTGCGTACAACATCCGTAGATCGACGTTAGTGAATCTTTTGGGTCTTGCTGGTGGGTCGAATTCCACCGGCGATGACCAGAAGAAGTTGGATGTTATCGGTGACGAGATATTTGTGAATGCCATGCGAGGAAGTAACAATGTCAAAGTGGTGGTGTCCGAGGAGCAGGAGGATGTGATTATTTTCGACGGAACCGGAAAGTACTGTGTGGTTTGCGATCCCATTGATGGTTCGTCGAACTTGGATGCTGGTGTATCGGTCGGCACTATTTTCGGCATCTATAAGATAAAAGAGGGCTCGAGTGGAACGGTCGACGATGTGCTGCGTCCTGGCACCGAAATGGTTGCGGCCGGCTATACGATGTATGGCGCATCTGCGAATTTGGTGCTGACCACGGGCCACGGCGTCAATGGGTTCACTCTGGACAATTCATTGGGCGAGTTCATCTTAACCCACCCTGACTTGAAGATCCCCAACACTCGAAGCATATACTCTGTGAACGAAGGCAACACCATGTACTGGGACGAGAAAACCCGAGCGTATTTCGATAACCTTAAGTTCCCCAAGGACGGATCGAAACCGTACTCTGCGCGATACATCGGATCCATGGTGGCCGATGTCCATCGTACTATTCTGTACGGAGGCATCTTCGCTTATCCGGCCGATTCGAAGAGCAAAAACGGCAAGCTGCGTATTCTGTACGAGGGATTCCCCATGGCTTTTTTGATCGAACAAGCCGGAGGAATGGCTACAGACGGCAAGCGCCGTATGCTCGATATTTGCCCTACCACGATTCACCAGCGAACTGGAGTGTGGCTGGGTTCTAAAGGTGAGATGGAAAAGGCAATGAAGTTCCTGGCCTAAGTTTGATCATATTTGATTCTAGCGTTTGTTTTTTTCCAGATCTGACTTAGAATATATATCTATACATAGAAAATAAGGTCAAACTATAGAAGTGAGGTTTCTTTTTTTATCTTTCTTTTTTTTTTTTCCTTCTACTTAAATTGCATGAACTCAGTCAATTGATTTATGTTTCATGTTCAAAATGCTCTGTAGATAATGTATGAGATATATATATATATTTATATATAAACTGAAGATCTCACAGGTATTTCCTAATGCGGACTACTACCACTCTTAGCTGTTGCCGCACGATCCTCTGGCGTACCCACAAGCCATTCTTGTAAACAATCTATGTTATAATTATATTTAAAACACCAGATATCCATTTATATCTTGGCTAAAACTATTGACATTGAATTATGATGTTGGAATATATTGTGTTTTATTCATATATAAGGCAAAAATCAATCTGGTTTAATAGTGCTTAGTGCACCCTTGAGAGTACACCGCCTTTTAGTGACAAGCCCACACCCATGACCTGTTTTCCTAATTTAGACATTGACTTGTGGACATTTTCGAAATATAAATAGCAATGCGCTACGCCACTATAGATCGCTATCTACAATTAGCAAACGTGGCTTCATCTATACTTCTTAGTGTTTAGACCACGAATTCAGTTTAGTGTGCAAGTATTGATTGGTATCGGACTGATCAATTGAGCATTGACTATAGTTCTTTCCAAATTGTATTATTATATCTATGACCAATCGTCAAATGAGTGATATTCCTGCGTGGCATTTACCATCAGGAATTCTAGACTCAGATGATACTCCTATTGGACTTGGAATTGAAGCAGAGGGACTGTATGAAAGTGACAACAGGTTTGAGGACGTAGAATACGAAGGACTATTTCCGAAACAGAGAAACAAATGGGGTAACATAGAAAGGCATCTGCGCGACAGAAGATCAGAGATTCAAAGCTCGTTTTTGCGTGATAAAATGTTCTATGGTTCTGGTCATACAGACCATCATCGACCGGGGTCGTTAAATAACCCCATTGTAGCGCAATCTTTCAATACAAGTCCCTTTTCACAGAATAGCCCTGTCACTGGTCGTGATAATGGAAGCTTCCCCACGAGTAGCCGGTTTTTCGGGTTCTCAGCTATTGAAAACAATGAACAATTCTTGCGTTCTTTAAGTAGTTTCGAGAGTCTCTCTGGTAAAAGTACCTTAACTTCGAAGTCCTCTTATACTTCTCTAAATTCTCCGACCGAGTGCTCTCTGGGATTAGCCAGTACATCGCCTCAAGAATCTGACCATACTACCCATGGCACTGATTGGGGATATACTGTACCTGAGCTCACTTCTGAAGGATCAAGTTCGATTCGCACAGTACGACCAGCGACGTCTTCGACTGACAGCATGAGCTTAAATGTACTAGGAGCTCTGACGCCAGGTTTAAGCTACACCAGTAATCACAACAACATCAACATCAACAACAGCAACAGCAACAGCAGCAGCTACCCGGCAAACCAAACCGCTGGCGGTAGTGGCCGGAGTGCTAGAAGGGTTTCTGTGCAGAATTATTGTATCATTGAGAACCCGGAATATCGACCGATGAATGTTGCCAGATATTTTGTGATTAAATCATTTACCGAACGCCATATTCTGCAAGCATTTCATTCGAATCAATGGAACAGTACCGAGCATGGGGCACAGAGATTGTATCGTGCCTGGAAATCTTGCGCGGACCAGGCAGAAGCTAGTGGTATCAGCGAGTTTTCGGTTCTTCTCTTTTTCTCAGTCAACGAGTCACGTCAGTTCTGTGGAGTAGCTGAGATCATTGCTGCTTCTTTGACATCTAGTGGTCCGGTTGATTTGACCAAACCCTGCGATGGGAATTTTACTATCAAATGGCTGATTGTCAAGGATGTTCCGAACTCGGCATTGAGACATATTCTAGTTCGCAACAATATGAACAAACCTGTGACGAATTCTCGTGATACACAAGAGCTTTTTCCTAATGCGGGATTAGAAGTCTTGAAGGTTTTCCAGACTTATAAATCTACGACTTCATTCTTGTATAATCAGAATGGACGGTCTTACGGACCACCACCACCATTACCACCTGGGACTGAAGCAAGCCCGGATCAAGCTTGTAAACCAGAAATGCTGAAGTAGCTGCACCGAAGTGCCTTGGAGCTATTTGGAAATTAACTACATAACGATAAAGACGTAATATTATTCTAAATGGTATATAAGTTATGGAGTTTGGAAGGCCATCAGAATTGATAAGGTTTGACGATTTTCGTAAGAGAGTTGACTTTGAAGATTTCTGGCGCGATCGGTTCATCGACCTGTTTTCGCATAGCTCCAGTAAGACGATAGTCTCGGTCAATCATTCGTTTTTCCCACATATCGAGGTTGGAGCGTTTAGGTCGCCAGCCATTATTGGCAAGTTGTAAGTAAGCCATACCTCCTCCGCCAACAGTGAGGAACTGAGTTAGACGCCTGAGCTAATAGGAGCAATGAAAAAAAAAAGAATTTATATTAGCATTGATACTTACCGTCCCCAAAATACCGTACATCAGCAGCGGCTCCCACGGAATCATTGTTGAAGTGAATGAATGTCAGACAGAAACAAGAAAGTAAGCGAGAATTCATTCACCTTAGCCGTATTGGTTGGGAAAGCCGGCCAGGGACTGAGATATTCAGCCAGACCGCAAAATACGCTACAGAGAGTAAATTAAACTTTAGTAATGTACAATACTCTCTCTCTCTCCCTCCCCTCCCGTGAGGTAAAAATACAGCCCCGGGGTTGTTTATTCGTTTATATATATATAAATATATATATAAATATATTTGCCCATCGTACAGCAAAGTTATAAAAATATTACTGTGCATGGGTAATATCCCGAAGCTGCGACACGATGGAGTAGTTACTCGTACAGAGTCTCGTATTGTTCGGTCGGAAATTCAGTCTTCCTCCCGTCCTTATCCACTTTCGCGTGCTACGCGTTCACAAGCCCGCCGAAGTAATCTGCAGTCGTCTCCACAGCCAGAAACTCCGCTGCAGACACGGCCAGGAATTTGGAAAAGTAGTGGAAACAGTAAAAATTGTGCACTGGACTCTGATCGTGGTCACTCGCTTGAATCTTATCGCGAAACTCGACATAGTCGGCATTTGCGATCATCAACCTCTAAAAGCCGCACCAACATCGAAGACGATGAAGAAAATGAAGAAGAAGAAAAATTGGACTTGAACCATTCTACACATGGATCGTCGTCTACATCGGTAAAGTTTGGACGCCGATCCTGTATTGTTACAATTCGCTTACATCCTCGGCTGCTGCGCATACTCCAATACAGCAAGTCGCGCGACGCCTATGCGCCGTATCATGTTGATCTTCTTCCCACATACCAATCGAGCCTGGCCATTTCAGACGACAAGCCGTTTTTCGAAACACTGTCTCATGAGCAAGCCGATGTTAGTGCTACCAAGCTGTCTGCCGAATCATACGAGATCTTTCACGAGTCGTACTACCTGGGCCAGCTCAAACGCCTGCAACGGTTGAGCTCAGACATCGATTCGCAATGGATCTATTACGGAGAATACGAGGCCCCCGATAAACGAAAAGGGTCGCAGGCTGGCTCGTATATCCAGCCTGCTTCTAAAGTGAAATGTATCCGGTTTGGCGCATATGAGATCGACACATGGTACTCTGCGCCTTATCCCGAAGAATACAGCTCTATGGAAGTCATATACATATGCGAGCATTGTCTACGATACTTTAACAATGATTATGTGCTTTGGCGACATACGTTGAAATGCCCCACAAAGCATCCGCCGGGAGATGAAATATACCGGGATGGAGACATATCTGTGTGGGAAGTCGACGGTAGAAAACAGCTACTTTACTGCCAAAACCTGTGTCTACTGTCTAAACTGTTTTTAGGCTCGAAGACACTGTACTACGACGTTGCTCCGTTTTTGTTCTATGTAATGACCGAATACACTCTTAACGGCTGTCAATTTGTGGGGTACTTTAGCAAAGAAAAACGCTCAGCTGCCGGGTACAATGTTTCTTGCATTTTGACATTACCTATTCATCAGAGGAAAGGATACGGCAGTTTCTTAATCGAGTTTTCATACTTGTTAAGCAAAACCGAAGGAAAATACGGCACTCCTGAAAAACCACTGTCTGAACTTGGTTTGGTTTCTTACCGTGCATATTGGCAGTATGTTGTGGCGGACTATTTGCTGAAACATTCTGCCGAGAAGTTGCTTGCCATTAATGATATATGCTACGGGACCGCCATGACTGCAGAAAACGTGATATCTATTTTAGAGACATTGAACGCATTACTGAAGGATCCTGTGACCAAAAGCTATGCGTTAAGAATTGACAGAACTTTGTTAGAAACAATAGTTGATCGTTGGAACAGGAAACCGTATGTCCGGGTGAACCCGACCAAACTTCTGTGGTGTCCGATTATACTGAATCGAAATGGAGGACTTTGGGTGGAAGAACCAGTCTCTCAGGACATGACAACCTATGAGTCACAGTCTAATCAAGATGGAAAAATACCCGCATGGCGTTATGAGCTGCCTTATCCTCAAATAGACCAGAGAAAGCATCCTAGATGGATGGCACAATATGGTTATTCTAATCCAGAAATGAATGGGACCAACACTACTAATATGACAGGCGTGAAGAATGCTGCTTCACATAAAAAACGAGATTATGCCGAAAAACAAGACTGGAACGATCAGAGACACGAGCCAAAGATCTTGATACACTTAAATATCTCCGGACAACCTAGAAAAGGAGCACAGACACCCGAATCCAACGATAGAGGATTAGAGGATATCATTGAAGATGATAGTTCTGGCACAAGTAGCCACGGTGAAGACGCTAATGCTGATTATACTGACTTTACGGTGAATTCTTCTACAGGATCAGAAAGTGATGACGATATTATGAATGACTCTGAAGAGTATTAACTTGGGAAATGATTGATTATGACTACATGTGACAGATAAAAAGAAAAAAAAAAACAATTTTTTTTTTAAAAAAGAATACAATCGGGTTTATATACGATTTGTAAAGATTTGATTGTTTTAGTTATATAGTATATTAATCCTGTGGTTATACGACCAAAAGCGGACAGAAAAATGTCACGCATGATAGCAGGTTAATTGAACTCCGCAAACCACGCAGTAGCAGCAGCAAAGGCCTGTTCTTTAGCAAACTTCTCGCGAGGAGCATTGACATCTCCGCGAACAGCAAACCCATGCTCAACATGAGAATAAACTGTAATCTCAAACGGCTGGCCCGTAGAAACAAGCACCGCTTCGCTCTGATGGCGAAGCTCCGTAGGGAAAATAGTGTCGATCTGAGCAGCTTGAATACTTAGAGGGGCAGTGATCTTTGCTAGCTCGGCTTCCTGAACAAATGAAGGATGATTGAGGACTCCAGCATTCAGCAAACCCCGAGACATCAAATGAACCAAATAGCGACATCCAAAGCAGTAGCCGATTCCTACCAGGTACTTCGGTTTCAAATGGGTTACAATGGCTTGATAGACCTTGTCCACAATAGGAATTACCTTTTCAGGAGTATGGTTCTCAAACCATTTCTCGAAGGTGAATTCAGGCGGAGGATTGAGTTCCACGAAATCGCCTTCCAATAAATCAGGTACCACACAGTAGTAACCGAGTTCGGCAAACTGATCAGCAATAAGCTGAACATTGACAAACTCATGACCAATTACATCAGGGAAGAAATAAACGACTTTTTCGGTATGGGACTCATCACCTGTAACATAGGCCGGGACTCCATGGAAGTCAATTATCTTGCCGACCGGATTGCCTTCTAGAAAGAGTTAGTACCGAGACTGAATCCATTTTAATTTCCTGGTTTTGCCAAATAGCAATTAGCTTAATACATACCGTGTCGGAACCCTTTGGTGCAACATTTTCCAGGGGGAAGAGAAGTCATAGTATCTACAAAACTAAGAGAAGAATTGAGAAAAAAGTTGAGTTAAGTGGGGGTGTGTGGAGCGAATGTTACAGAATATATATAAGCTTGGCGGATCTGCACTTATTGACGGGAACTTCCTCGGATTTAGATGGGTAAATAACTTAAATCCCGCCGCTTACATGGCAACAAGATCGGAGCCGCATATAAACTTAAGTGACAGTTAGGCGAAAGCCGATTGCGGAGAATTTGCTAGCGCGCGGTTTATAAACTTCATGGCCGACGGGCCAATAAAAAAGAAAGAAACGAAGTAGCTAGAAGAAAACGTAGAAGAATTTAGAATTGATGTTTAAATTTTCATAACTTCGTGCAGCTAGAATAGAATGTAATATAAGCGTCTCAGCTAAACCGATCCGATTAGGTAGAATAATATGTCATGAGAACAAGGAAAATCTACCGAAAATACGTCGTCTAATCAATGTCAGTCAATGTCAGTACGAAAAAGAATCCTCGTGTTAAAATTAGATATAAACTATGAAAAAACCCGTTTCATAGAGTCCGTACGGGAAGTGTTTTTCGTGTAGAGGAGTTTTAATATACCTCCAAATCAAGCCAATAAAGCAAGCCTTTTTCATGTAAGAAATTATAAACAAGGCCAACAATTCCTTTGTTCTTTAAAGTTCAATCGAGCTTCTTAGCAAGCAAGGTTTGCTTTGAAATGTATACAGCCGGTGATTTTAATGGCAGAAATGTGCCGAGAGAAACAATACTATGCACGGCCTTGGCTGACCGAAATACACAGCAAAGGTCCACATGGAAAAAGTGAAGAGAGAGAGAGAGAGAGAAAGGAAGGGGAAGGGATTAAACAGACTGTGAACATCTCTTTGGTTTTACAGAATGAGACATTTCGATTTTTTCTTGGGTATCGAAGGTTCTAAAGCGGCCACGATTGCTTCGTCGAATACGTTTTTCAGACCTTTCTGAGTAAGTGCAGAACATTCCACATACTTGACTGCGCCTAGTTCCTTTGCCAATTTTTCACCCAAGTCAGGGGTGATAGGTCGCATTTTATAGTATTGGAGTTTCTGGATAACTGCTGGTTCGTCCCGTTGGTCGATCTGGGTACCCACAAGAAGACAAGGGACGCCCGGACAATGGTGGCGAATTTCAGGAAACCATTTTTCCTTCACGTTTTCAAAGGACGCCGGACTAGTCACTGCAAAACATATGAGAAACACATCGGTCTGTGGATAAGACAACGGCCGCAGCCGGTCATAATCTTCTTGTCCAGCGGTGTCGAATAATCCTAAGGTGAATGGCTCATCTCCGATCATGACTGTGACAGCATAATTGTCGAAAACAGTGGGTACGTATTCGGAGGGGAATTTGTTGTTCGTGTATGAAATCAGCAGACAGGTTTTACCGACCGCACCATCGCCTACCACGACACATTTAATTGTTTGATGCATCACGGATAGATGCAAACAGGTAGATAAGAAAAGATTAAGAAAGGATTGATTAATTAATTAAATAATTAATTGATGAATCAATTGGTTTAACTCAGAAAACCGAGAACAGCCTATATTGCCAGCGATTAATAATGGCAAAACAGAGCTAGTAGTTTTTGAGTTGCTATTCCTGGGAACGTAGATATTTCAGCCCTTTCCAGAGATATCGGAACAAACTTTGGCCCGACTCAAATTCAAAAGACAAAAAAAAAAAAGAACAATCAAACAAACAGAAAAAGCAAATAAAAGAAACTTCTTTCCGCCTGGATTAGTATGGGTAATATGTAGATGTAAAATTCGTAGTGAGACAAGGAATAAATCTAAGGGGAGGAGAGAGAGGAAGGGGGAAGAAATGGGTTGGGATGGATGGATTTGAGATTGAGGGTTTGGGTGGTAGCCGTCGAGCCCAATCAGAACAGTTTCTCTTCGGCAGATAAGGCTGGGGATTGGCGGGAACCCTATGGGCAAGCATAGAATCAAACTGATTGATTGTTATATGAGAAGTTTAAGGTTGTCCCAATTAGGGGGTATAAATGTGTTTAAGCAAAGTAAGTAAGAAAAAGTAGTAGTGGTAGTAAAGTAGTAATTGTTTCATTAACCCCCTCCCCCCACCCCTCCATAAATTACTGGCGCACACGCTAATAGATGATCGAATCAGAAAAAGCCAAGCATGATCTCAGTTCTGAATCATTAGGGTATTTACCACCAGCCAAGAAGAGACGGATTCGATGGGTAATAATATTATTATTTTTGGAATTAGTGCTGCTATTTATAACATGGCAGGGCTATGCAACATTCTATAGCCATTCTCCTTATCTTACTACCGCGATAGTTGCATCCAATCTCGCAGCAATTTCGCAATTGATAAATCAGTTACTTGATGTGAAAACTCTCATGTTGAAACGGCTGATCAAATTCCACACTTGGGGGCTAATCAATGGCACAATTAACAAATTGTGGTTAGATGTGATTACTTCTCACATCTCTTTTGTTCCTGTACAGATAATTATAGACCAACTTATAGGTACACCCTTTTTTAATCTTGCATTTTTGACATTTTCGGCATTCTGGGATGGCCATGATGTTGTTACCACTTTAAAATCCAAATACGTCCACACTGTTCTTATGGCACTGAGAATCTGGCCGTTGTTCTCAGTAATAGCCTTCAATTTCATACCAAAATCAATGATCGTGCCTCTTCAGGGTTTGGTTGGAATTTTTTGGTAAGTATTTTCACTTCTTGTAGATATCATCTCTCCAAATAGATAGATTAACTAACTCAACAAGGACGCTGATTCTCAGCAAGATTAGCGAGAGTCGCTAAAAGTTCACCATCCACAATTTAACCTTAGCACTGGGCTAGAATAGGAGATAACTTGGTCTCGTTACAAATTGAGAGGTAAGATAATTAATTTCAGGGTTTTGATAAAAAGGCTTTAATTTTTTTTTTATTTATTTATTATTTTATTTATTATTTTTGTTTTTATTTTTACGATCTCAACTCTGATTCTTTGGCTGGCGGATACGCAGACGGTTTTTTGGTTGCCTTTTTATTAGATTTCAACTCATCTATCTCCCCGTAATTCCAAACGCGAATGATACGTTCCAGCTCTCTTTGCTATACTAATATATAGTTACGCGCGCCTGAGGAAAATCATTTTGCTTTAAAACTATCTGATCTAAATCTGCTTTAATAATAAATTTAGTAGAGTTCAAGATCTGGTGATTTTTATACTTACAGATATTTTCGAATAATTTCTGCTATTCTGTTCTTGTTTCGCCAGTGCCGTATTGGCTCCTGCCAATCCTTCAGACATCTGATGTCCACTCAACAGGCTACATTGGGCGGGTTTTTCATCCGGAAAACATCCAATTCATCAAATTCCGGTAAATCCCTTAAAGATCTAGAAGAAAACGAACGCCCAGTTTCTGCTGTCGTATCTGAACCTAATCTACGCAATGATAGTGAGATAGATCAGACTCGCCGTAATACTGGTGTAGAAACCGCTCCCATACCAACAGCTTTAAACGCCAAAGCTAACAAAAAAGTCTCTGAAAATGTAAATATGAATACCAGTGTCTCAAACGGGTTGCCTCAACGTATACCCTACTTGAGACTCTGTGAAACATTTGAAAAAATCGAATCGACTACCAAACGGCTAGAGATCTTGAATTACTGCTCAGATTTTTTTCTAGAAGTGTTACTTGAAAGTCCAAGTACTCTTATACCTGTGGTGTATCTCTGCATCAACAGACTTGGCCCAGACTATGAAGGCCTTGAACTTGGACTTGGGGAGAGCTTGCTGATTAAAGCTATTAGTGAATCCACTGGTGCTACAATACCTAATGTGAAAAAGGAGTTTCAGAAAACTGGTGATCTTGGTTCGGTTGCTGACAATTCTCGTTCATCGCAAAGGACCATGTTTAAACCGCAGCCTCTTATGGTAGACTCAGTATTTAGCGAGCTTCAGAAAATAGCTCGAATGTCTGGGCAAAAAAGCCAGGCTTCGAAAATCGCTTCTATTAAGAAGCTTCTTGTAAGCTGCAGAGGAAGCGAGGCGAAATTTCTCATCCGATCGCTCCAAGGAAAATTGCGAATCCATCTGGCTGAAAAATCTGTTCTAACTTCGCTATCCCGAGCTTTTGTTCAATTTGAAGCCAAAAAGAATGATCGTCCTATTGAGCCAGAAGAGTTTTCTAATGCCGAAGAACTCTTAAAAAGTACTTTTAGTAAAGTACCTTCTTATGAAATCATCATAGACTCGATACTTAAATATGGTCTACACTGTTTAGAGGAGCACTGTCATCTGGTTCCAGGCATTCCTCCTAAACCCATGTTAGCAAAACCTACAAAATCTGTGACCGAGATATTGGATCATTTCGCAAAGTCGGAACGCAGTTTTACCTGCGAATTCAAGTACGATGGCGAACGAGCACAAATACATAAATCTATGGATGGTAAATATGCTGTATTCTCAAGAAACTCGGAAGATATGTCAGAAAGATATCCAGATATTTTGACTTCTATAGCAGAATTCTGTGGGCCAGACGTGTCTAGTTTCATTTTAGATGGAGAAGCCGTGGCCTGGGATCGAAAAACTCACAGAATTTTGCCATTCCAAGTATTGTCATCGAGAAAACGCAAGGACGTGCAAGAGGATGAGATATCTGTACGAGTTTTCGTTTTTGTTTTTGACATTTTATATCTTAATGGGGAAGACTTACTTAATCGAAGCTTCCATGAACGAAGAAGCCTTCTAAATAAACATTTCTCTCCAGTACCTGACGCTTACGGATTCGCGGTATATGAAAATCCTCAAAGTGTGGACGATATACAAGAACTCCTTGAACTCTCCATTAAGGAAAATTGTGAGGGGCTTATGATCAAGGCACTTGATGGACCTGAGTCTCATTACTTGCCTAGCAGGAGAACTCAAAACTGGCTAAAATTGAAGAAAGATTATCTGGACGGTATTGGAGATACACTTGATCTAGTTGTCATGGGGGCTTATCATGGCAAAGGTAAACGCACTAGTGTTTATGGAGCTTTTCTGTTAGGGTGTTATAATCCGGACACTGAAGAATACGAAACTATATGTAAGATTGGCACTGGATTTTCTGATGAAATGCTCGAAACTCTATATAACAAATTATCACCAGGCGCATCTAATATTTCTAAGTCTTATTATGAGCATGATAATGGCAGTAATGCTCAGCCCGATGTTTGGTTTGAACCATCAATGGTGTGGGAAGTTTTGGCCGCCGATTTATCTCTATCGCCCGTGTATAAAGCTGGATCCTCGAAGTTACAGAGAGGAATATCTCTACGGTTTCCTAGATTTATCAGGATTCGGGATGACAAGGCTCCGGAAGATGCAACGACCTCAGATCAAGTTGTTGAATATTATGAGAAGCAAGCCGCAATTGCCAACGACACAACTGATACCATAGATCAAAATAGCGACTAAAACTGAAGTGAGAAAAAAAAAAAAGAGTTACATCATATGAGTATATGTCATTGAATACTATATTATCTGAATTATTATCGGCCGTCATCTGTAATTTGTACCAGGTTCATATAGATAGCCAATTACTACTATAAGATGTACGTACGTACTAATATAACCAACTCCAACACTGATTGCAGTAGACTTTTCTTCTTTTAGCTAATAGTAATAATGATGGTCATAAATTATTTTAATTCGTTATAATAAAAACAAATTTAAATTATTTCTTTTTTCTCACTTCGGTTTTCTGATAGTCCAATAAATCATATAAAAAATTATTTCAAAAAAAAAAAACGAGGCTGCTCCAGGAGGGGGTCGAACCCACGACCGTCGCGTTCTCACACGACCGTGACATCAGCATAGACGTCGTTGATACGGCTATAAGCACGAAGCGCTAAACCACTGCGCCACTGGAGCAGACCCTCGCGCCTTTTGACGGGGCAGAAGGTATATAAGGTATAATGTATAAATATGTATCTTGTTTTTTACTAAAGAAGTTAGGAGACTATATAAGTGAGCTTTGAGAAAATATAATACCCAATAAATCGAATTACATTTTTAGTATGCTATTGACTGAAATTAAAGTACATTCGAAGCGTGTGATGATTTAAACATTCCGTAAGTCAACATTGACTAGGATGAATTAGGTACACGTTATCGCTGTACGTTCAATGCTGATCTTCATTTTCCCGCTCGGTTTCGATATGACTAAAGCTCCTTTTAAAAAAAACAGTTCGAAATTAGACAGTTTGTGCTTTTGAATAAAGAAAGAATGTTATATTTAGTCTATTTGTTAAAAAGTACTTCTTAATAATAAGATAAAGAAATATTACCGACAACTATCTTCTCGTCCAAATAAAACACTTAATACAATTAATTGCGCTATAATTACAATTTCAAGGTTTTGAGGGACGGTTTTACCCTCAATTCATTATTCTCTATCTTATTGCGTTGTGAGCCTAGGTGATAATCAGTTAAAAACTCTGATTGGCTGATATATGGTGCAATCGTTATCTCTTGATCCATGGAAAACAACAGAATGATTAGTCATCGGATTATCACGTGCGGGGTAATAATCGAGGATCGGATCTTCTTGGTATAAATTCCGTCAATTACAACCTGTAAGTACAACTTTCTTTAGTTATTCGTAGATATATGGTGAAAACTTTATTAACTGGCGCATCCGGGTTTATAGCAGCGTATGTCTTAAAGTATTTGTTGGAACGGGGCGATACTGTTGTTGGAACAGTTCGTTCGCAGTCTAAAGCCGATTTCCTCCTTTCGAAATATCCAAAGGAGGCCGCAAACGGCCAATTGTCCTTCGTTATTGTTGAAGATATCTCAATTCCGAATGCTTTCGATAAGGTGATTGATGATAGCTTTGACGTGGTGGTACATACTGCTAGTCCTTTTCATTTTAACGTGACTGATCCCGACAAAGATATTTTGCGGCCGGCAATTCAGGGAACTCTCAATATTCTTACTGCTGTTTACGAGCACGGTAAGAATGTTAAACGTGTGGTTATCACTTCTTCGTTTGCGGCTATTGTCAACCCTTTTGTTGAACAGACTAATGAAGTGACCTATACGGAGGATTCATGGTCCCCTCTTACCCTGAAAGATGGCCAAACTAACCTGGCATACACTTATCGTGCATCGAAAACCTTGGCTGAAAAGACATTATGGAAGTTCATTGAAGAGCATAAAGATGTACGATTTTCTGCTGCGACTGTAAATCCTCCCTATGTCTGGGGTCCAGTCATTAATGATATTACTTTATCGTCTCTTAATACCTCGAATCAAACTCTTTATGATCTTCTTACTGGAAATAAAGATCCTAATTCGAGCAAAGATGTGCTCTTTTATGTTGACGTCCGTGATGTCGCCAAAGCTCACGTAATAGCAGCAGATCCGAAGAACGAGGAAGTTTCCGGTAAGCGTCTTTTTGTCTGCGCTGGAGCTTTCACACTGGTTAAATTAGCTGCTGTTATACGCGATCTTTATCCCGAAGAATCCCGCCTTAAGTTTAATGGTATCGATGACTCTGAACAAGCCATTGCTTCTGGGCCCCGCTATGATAACCACCGTACCAATGAACTACTGCGGTTCGAGTACATTCCTCTGAAGAAGACCATCCAGGATTTTGTGGATCAAGTGTATAGTCTCGAAAGCAAATCTGTTTGAGTATGTTAATGTCAAACTGTTCTTTAATACTAGCTCTAAACTTAGTAATATTTTTTGTTTCTTACTTTCTACGTCGTTGTTATCAGTATAGTTTATAAATACAGTCTAGATATCTTGTAGAACTGTCAATTCCGTGACAGTGCATCCTACAGAATTCCCGAAGCTCCCTTCCACTACCAAAATAATTTCCGAACCAAAGTACCCTCCAAGATCCACAATAGTGATATTATCTTTCCTTTGCTTGTCGAATCTCGTATACGCCGAATTGACAAAAGGTGCGCTAATGTTAACTTGCTCATGTTCCAGAATCCATGTTACGGTGTCAGTACTTTGACTGCAAAGATGGGTTTCTTGCTTTAACCCTAAAGATATACTCTTTGCCGGATTCTCGCCCCAATTTATATGAGCCTCTGAGAGAGAGGAGTTCTTTTCCAGAAAAACTCTCAATGTTGATGGATTTTCGTCAGCGGGGCTCCAGAAGGTGGCACTAGATCCATCAACTGCTGCTAGAGGATAAGCACCAGGATACCAAGTGGAGTTACTCCAAGCTGGTTTGCATTTGGCCAAATTAGCTATAGGCCCTTGATTCAGGTCAGGACGTCTAGTAGGAATTTTCAACGTCTCTCCAACACTTATGGAGAAATTACTGGGTGCTACTGTTGGTCCCAAGATCCTTATGGGCACAGGGTAGTTATTTATCACGTCCGAATCAGTGCTGTTAAGATCAGGTCTTCTGTATAATGTAGTCTCAGTTAAGTTGATAGTCAGATCAAACACAGCACCATGCCACTTTAGCCCGCTGATCTTGTATCCTTGACTAATTTGCGGCACAAGAGAAGGATCTAAAATCAGCGTTTCATGATCAAACCGAAATCCAGTAAAGCCGTGCGTCATCGTCTGCAAAAAGCCGCCATGCCCTGTCAAGAATGGAAACGCAGGATGAGTACCGCCATTCTGTAAAGGGTTGTCATTCACTTGTTCAGAAAACATGTAAAACGGGGTGCGAGAATAAGGCTGATGGGAACGTTCAAAAAATGTATAAGAAGAACAGCCGTCTGTTTCCAATTGAGCAGAGGAGATTTGGAAAATGGCCCAAGTCATAGCTGGCCCATCAGGTGACTGAGCATCTGCGTAATATTCAAGGTCATTTTTGGCCTGGCTTTCAGATAGGCGATATTCCAGAGGGTAATTGAGTAAAACTACATCAGCCTGTTTGACAACACTAGAGCCATTCATCCCGTCATACTCAAAAATCATATCCAGAGTACTGTTATATGGAATATACATGTTATCTCTTATGTCTTCCCATTTATGAAGCTGACTATAATTCGTGAACCCAATAATTTTCGCTGTTTGTAACGTCCATTCCATCAACTTCACTATTCCAGCATTAGTGAAAGCGCCGTTATCGACATGGTTTGCATATTCATCTGGGTCAGTTAGATTGTAAGTATAATACTGTCCATCGGTGGAGCCGTTTTTCACTACATAAGAAGCAAACATGTCAGCAGCATCACGCAGAATTGGCCAAGCGCGAGTCTCTAGGAAACTTTTATCATCTGTAGCAAGATAATAATTCCAAAACGCTAGGGAAATGTCCGTGTTGATATGATACTGGTAATCAACGCATGGTCCAGTTCCAGTGCAATTTCCATATCGCCCTGAAGTCCATGGATATAACGCACCATCCAATCCGTACTGTTTAGCATTCTGGATGGCTTGTTCGTGCATATTAAATCGATACGATAAAATAGAGCGAGAAAATTCGGGGAAAATAGCTAAGATTCCAGTATGAATCCATAAATCTGCATCCCAAAATATAAACCCAGCATACGAGTCAGATACCAAACCACCAACAGAGACTGAATTATTTAATAAAGTAAATTCATAGTCTTCTTCCCCACGAATATTCGAAAGAAGGTGAAATAATGTAGATCTTGCGGAAATCTGAAGCTGAATGTCACCTGGGAAAGTAATGTCACCATAGTCCCATATTCTGTCCCAGGCTGCTGTGTGTGTGTCAACAAGAATTTCCCAAGAAGTGGCGGCAGCTGATGAGACAGTATTTCTGGCAACTTGTTTGGCTTTTGATATGTTACCATTGAAAGTGTCTGAAGATGCGATACCAACCAATTTCAAAAAGCTGTACTGTTGACCAGCTTTCATGTTGTTGAACGATAATGTCTGTGCAATTGTGGAATCATGGTCCGCGGAGTATTCCCAAGAAGAATTATCATAGCTCTCCAGGGTATACTCATCTAGATGTTGCAAGCACTGACATCGTGGTAACAGTTTTGAGTATTCAAATACTACAGTAGAGTTTATGTTGGATGGAGATACGGCAGTATAGATCATGCTAGGATCGTCCTGATCCTTACCTTTGTCGTAGTAATCAGTTCTCCGAGATGCTGAACCATCCAAAATATTACCAATAAGAAATTTGCCATCAACTGGGCTGTTAGAAGTCACATCAAATTTAACCACAGCTAGAGTAGGATACTGTCTGTGCGCTAATACAGTAAAGTTCAGATTGTAACTTTGGTTCGATGAAATACCGTATGGAAACCATGTAAGAGATGTGGAAACAATACCATCACGAATAGAGAGAGACTGTACAAAATTTTGAACATTCTCGGTGCTAGTGACATTAACATCGAATTTAGCACCCTCGGGTGTCTGGAAGAAAATAGTTGACCAAGCCGGAATAGATGCTATTACTGATTCATTGCTAATTCGAGGAAAGTTCGTTCCTGGAATATAATCCTGGGTGTTCCAAAATCCCGACACAAAAGAACCGGTGTATCGGCTGCTAAACAAAGGCCATCCTTCAATTGGAGGATCAGCGAAAGGATCTGGTGCAGTCAAATTCCTATCTATTGTATAGCCAGTGCCTTGAAGTGGCAATCTGGACCCAATGTAACCGTTAGCGACATATGGTTGGATTGAGTACTGGTTCTCCAAAAAATTGGTAGAATATAATGTCCAGGAAGATCGATTAAAAAACGTCCCATTACCAGTAACGAACACATCTGAGCTATTGGTAAGAGAAAGGAAGCTTTGACAATCTTCTATCTTAGAGTATGGAATCGACCCGGGATAGGAAGGACCAGGTAAAGCTGGTGGAGAAAGCTGGCGCCTCTCTAGACCCAGTTGATCTGAAGCCGTAGCGAAGGCTATTAACACAAATGAGACCAATACCATGAAAATAGGGAAGCCCTCGATTTGGTGTTAAATGTTTCCAAAGGTTACAAGAGTGATATTAGAAAATGGAGTAAATATATTTAGCCTTGATTTTCGGGGCCTGCATTCTCCATTTATTCAAAGCCCACTCAGGGTCTAAAATTTTGTGTCATCCGTTTCATATCGTTTCATTTAAAGCTTGATAGACTTATGCAACCCTTAAATGATGTATATTGGGTGGCCATTAACTTAATATTAATTAACGTTTTGAGGGGTTATCTAATATACCTGGCTCTCCCCCTCCCACCCGGTGGTAATCATGGGGAATAAAAGGTAGGAGAGAGTCGCACGTAAGAGAGTCGAAGTTGAAAACAAAAAGTTCATAAAAAGTTCAAGGCATTCCCTCTGAAGTACTTGTGATATATATAGTTTTTATTGCCAGGTATATTGCAAACTTCTTTTGATTAGTAGTCTGCATGGTTAAGTGAGACTGAATTTAATCTGCTGTGCTGTTTATTAAGACGGCCAATTTTAAATTCTAAAAAAACTCATCCCGAAAATTAAGCGTCACAATAGTTTTTTTTTCCTTTCTTTCTTTCTTTCTTTTTTTTTTTTTTTTTTTTTTTTTTTTTTTTTTTTTTTTTTTTTTTTTTTTTTATCTCTCCGATTCTATGGAGGCAAGCATCTATACAGATGCATATACAAGAAACTTCAAGCATTATGGGTTACACTGGTTTAATTCGCATGATATGACCCATAGCTAGAATACAGAAAATCATCGCAGCAGAATGCTGGTTGAAAATTTAGAATGAGGGACATAATACAATATCGTTTAAGTTAATGATAGATTGAACTGCGATTTAGGCGTAAGATGAAAATAATTTGGCCATTCAACTTTTAGCTTAATTTAATTTGGCAACTCGTATTTCCCTTCACATAGAATCAAGTAGTTGGACGACGGCACTTTCAACCCTATTTCAAATTACGTTAAACTTAATCTCTGCTAGCCACATATTGATCAGTTTTTGACATCGTCATTGTAAGGTAAAAACATTATTTGTGTCAATAACACATAACTGGAAACTCTATAAATGTTCCGGTAGTATATTGAGAGTCAAAGATATCAGAACAGAGCATTGCTTCAGTAATAGGTTCGATCGTATTAAAATAATCTCATCACCAAGATTCAACTCTGTTGAAAACTTGAAAACTCTAGACATTGAAAATTATATTTATAGTAAAATACAATAATCCCTCTACGTTGTCAAGTACTAAATTGCCTACCGAAGTAGATACAATAGTTATACTATATCAATAATAGCAGTAAGATTTCAAATGGTCGTAATATTATCACATACGATTATTACCATTTAGCAAATCTGAAAGAATAAGCTAGCATATTAGCGTCCCGGATGAACATTGGATGAATAGCCCTGACCATTCATATTATTGTTAAACAATGTACCTAACTTCTGTTAGAATACCACCAGCAACGGCCTAAAGTCTAACCCCGCAATATTCAGAATAATTTTCGACTGTAACTCAAAGTTATCTTAGCGAATAATCTTGTAGATGTACCAGAACAATTTCTCTGTGAGTGATATTATAATAATTGCATGTCTACCACTATTGATATAGAATAAAGACAAACTTAATTATTTATACCCCGCTAATCTTGAGGTTTTGGTCTCTGGTGTTGTCCGTGAGTATTATGAAAGCTCAGATTTAACTTTAATTGACTTAGACTTCCTACTCGTTCACTAATTCTACCACCTCCCAGTTAGTTAGTAATATACAAAACAACTATCTATTCCATCTAGACTTTGATTTTCATCCTACTTTCAACGTAAACACACCAATAACAGCAAATCCGATTCACACCTGACCTATCTGCTATTAAACGTTTGCGGCAAATGGCATCAGAGATAGATTTAGATGCCATATGCGCTCTGTTGGAGGAGACTGCGCGCATTGCTGGAAGCATAATTCTTGAACGGATGGGATTGACCACTTATAAAGATAAAGCTAATTCAGTCGACTTAGTTACGGAAACAGATGCAGCTGTAGAAGTATTGGTCAAAGAGCGTCTTACTAAACATTATCCTGACTTTAAATTTATCGGAGAAGAATCTTACACTCCAGGGGCCACGAAATTAACAGATGACCCCACATTCATTGTAGATCCAATTGATGGTACAACAAATTTTATTCATCAGTTTCCTAGCTCGTGCATATCTCTAGGATTTGCGCTGAACAGAGAACCAGTTGTTGGTGTGGTTTTTAATCCTAGTCTAATGCAGTTATATAAAGGCACTAAAGGCCGTGGTGCCTATCTAAACGGAGAAAGGCTACCTCTTCGGCAACCTGGCCCTTTGAGTCTGGGAAACTCTTTAATCGGAATAGAATGGGGATCTGAACGCGAGGGAAAGAACTTTGAGTCAAAATCTGAAACTTTTCGTCGATTAGCTTCTGCTTCTGGTGGGATGATCCACGGATTTCGATCGATGGGTTCTGCCGCTCTCAATCTATGTGCGGTAGCTGCTGGTACGCTAGATGCTTATTGGGAAGGTGGCTGTTATGCGTGGGATGTATGTGCCGGTTGGGCTATATTGAACGAAGCTGGTGGTAAAGTCGTGCATGGAAATCCTGGCATTTCTGAGGTGGAACTAGAATCCCGAGTGTACCTTGCTATACGCGGAGGACAAGGGTTGGATGAGTTTGCGTCAGAATTTAAAAATTTTATATACGAGCCTCTAAACTATGTCTGATTCTTTTTATCCAGTTCATGTTATATAGATGAACATTCTATTAGACGAGATTTATAAAGTCATAGTAGTTTATAATATTATTTACACTTAATGGCAAAGCTTGGGGTCATCGTAAGTAAGCTGGCTCTGGAACTGATAAGCTGAATTCTCCCTCATGTGCCAATGAGAAATTTCCAGTATTTAATGATGCTTCAGGTTGCCCATCAGCAATGTTACTCGAGTCAGAACTGTCACATACTGATTCGGCATAAACTGAAGGTGTTGTTACATCTGTAGAAAATTCGTAATTATTATAAGAGGTCTCATTGTTTGCTTGTGAGGTGGTAGTAGTAAGACCTTGACGTTCTGAGAAGTCATTGTAATTGGACTTGCCCCATCTGGCTTGTCTCATGATGGCAAAATCATAACCATTGATAAAATGATATTGAACTATGTGCTGTATGACTGGCCATCCATAAGCGTTAGCAAACATTCTTCTTGTAATTATATTATTGTGTGCATCAGGTTCTAGCTTCACCAGAACTTTGCGCCATGCCATATCATTGTGCCATTCTCTAGCAATCATTTCCTCAACTCGTGCTTTGCTTCTGTAATTATTTTTTAAAGATTGTCGGGTTATTGATGGTTTATGCTGTGGTATGTCCTCGGGGAAATACACCCTGTCATGAACAATTGTAGCAGGTCTTGACGAAGGATCAATCAGAAACGACGTTTTAGGACGGGGAGGGTTTAGCACCGCAGTCGCAGATACTATAGGATTAGCTCTAGGAGGGAAAACGGTGGCACCTTCAGAGCTATCAGAATCAATAGAAGATAATTCTAAGTCGTCTTTGTCTTCAGGTGCAAAAGATGTAGCTTGAGGTAGATCGAAAGATGAAGAACTAGACTTAATACGAAACAAGGAATTCACCATAATATTGAATGGTCGGTACAGTGACTGGGCGATCCCTGGTTGTGCAGAACTTTCGATCATATCTATTTGTTCGTTTAATGACTGTGTATTAAAGGACTTTGCCGGTAACTCAGACGTATGCATCATGACTTCAGGAGATCCATGAAGCTCAGTCGGATTACAATCATCCTCAACAGATGATTGTATATTCGATGATTCCATATCAATAGATTGTTTTGTCACATTATTAGAGTTATTTTCACGAACTTTTTCTGCTTTTCTAAGAGCTTTCCAATCCAAAAAGAACAACGATGAAGTTCTCAAGGGCACGATCCCATCGTTGATAATATTGGCGTAGACTGTGCGACGCTTAAAGCGCCGTAAGATCACAGCTGCCGGCCCTGTAGGAAGAATAAATAACAAAGGCTTACTCTTCTTCCCTTTTAAAGATCCCCAAGATAATCCAAGATCGTGCCCACTTTGTCCAATAACTCCTAGGTCCAATCCCATTTTGACGTATAAAGGATTCTCATCAGAGAGACCAAGCAACGGACTTGCAAGCGTGATGAAATTAATTGGTTCGGCTTGAGCGAAAATCTTGGGATAGTGAACGTTAAGAAAAGCAATCGCATAAGTCATAGTAAGACCGCCAAGTGAATGACCAATAAACGATATGCGGTTAACTTGAGGCGAAAATAAACGCTCAGCGATATGTTTTGCAAGCTTGCGTCCTAGATATTTCACTCCACGCTCGGTTTTACACACATTCCCAAAATATCCTCTGACTATCACACACTCACCTGATGTCTTGGCAGCTTTATCGATCTGCTCTTTAAGAAATAGCATATCAGCGCTAGTATTTGAGTAAATACCATGAGAGAGTATTACAAGATGGACTTTTGTAGACTCTGGGAATTGAGGTAGATTCCATAAGTCGCGGGTTTCTTGATGTACAACATTAATCGCTGGAGAGAGTTGTAATTGATTCTCAGTCACGTCTGCACAATCGTCTCGATTTAAGCCAATGTTTAAAGAAAAAGCTACTTCTGCAGAGCGAGAAAAAATTGTCTCTGAAATAATATCAATGGTCCAACAACTTGCAGTATTTGGGTTAACGTGCAGATCCGCGTGGAAGCTTTGAGCAGCTTTGATGGCTGAGTTAAAGAGGGGTTGATCAGACTCAGATTCGACTTTCTGGTACGGATCAAACCGTTCTGGTATAATATGGGCGTAAATCATGAATGGTCCATTAAGATACAAAGTACGTAGCGGTAGTACTTCTTCGTTCCTTATCCTGACGTGCAGAGTTTTAAGATTTGTGAAATTCCGGTCTGCTGAAGGAGTGAATTTGACATGATAACGATGTATTTGTCCAATTTTTAATTTTTCATGTGATCTATAAAGTACCATTTGTAGTCGAATATGAAATTAGCGTAATATGGATGTACTCTGCGTGGATTAACAGTCGTAGACTATCAGGCGCATGAGGCAGAGAGATATGAACCTTACATCGAAAGTGGGTTAGGTTATAATTATAGTCGGCACAACAGTCCGGCTATGACCTGAAGTCCCCACGCTCATGCTTAGTAGGAGACTAACTGTGGTTGCCATAGAAACCAGTATTAACTGCTATCATTTTTGCTTGCTTCATTCGAGACACTTGTTGGGACTTTGTTGAATCCGAGCTGGCTTGATCAAAGTACGACTCTACGCTGAAATAGGAAAAGAACCTCCGATCTAGCGTGACTGATTATTTAATACGCCTCTAGTTGACCGGAGTATGAAACCGGAGTCTATATTGTCTACAACGTGACTGGTACTTTCCCAATTCTCCCATAAGGCACACTATGGTTACATAGGGCTGGTCTGGGCTGAAACCTTATGGAATAAGGTTTCATGGACCAAAACCTAAATGAGAAACTTAGTGTTCCAACAACACTTTCGATGTTTACTAGTCCGAAAAGGTAGGCCATACTAGTTCTATTATTCTTTTTTGAGCACTTTGACTTTAACTAGTAATCTAACTCATCAAATTTTTGGTAGAATAAGTGTCGTGTGGCATGAATTGCTTAACCTTTCTTACTCAGTGAATTAGGTTTCCTACAATCGATTTCACATACAGGGAACAGCGCGCTATTCCCTGTACCGTTGAGATTCAGGTTGAAAAATGCCATGTTCTTAGGTTAATTGAGATTATCCCTCTTTTCCTTTTCTTTTTTTTTTCTAAAAAAAAAAAAAAAAAAAAAAAAAAAAAAGAATAGTCTGTTAACCGTTCCTGGTAGTGATTCAGGAACGGTTGTGGGACATAGGGATGCTTAATTCTACCAGAACAGACTAATGTGCCGAATACGACCTAAACTCTCATCGAGAATTTGACAGAAGTCGAAGACTAGTTTCCATAAGATCCAGAATTGTACTCTAATCAGAACTTGACCGTCCTTCATCCTACCCTATCATTTGCTTACATATCTTTACATACTACTTACTTTTATTGTTACCAGTTTTGAAAGTCGCCCCTAGTATAATTGGTTATCGGTGCTATCATTAAATATAAAAGTACCTCTCTATTTTATGTAGAGTATATTAAGGGTACAATCTAGACTGTTCATCTTCTGGTGGACTTATTTAGATTTTCTTTGTGATTTCACCTGAGGGATGTTGCTGCACAACACCACTGCCCATCCCGAGTCACAACAGTGAGAGGTCTAATCTAGCTATTGTGCTGAATACTGTTGAACTGAAGCCTATCTCAACGGAAATCCTAAACCCAGTTTACGTCAAGTAACTAAGTTAACTCAGGGTAGGTTTCCTGAAGAAATATATTAGACAGAGAGTCTCAAGTCAGAAAGATGGGTGAATAGTTTAGGGATAGCCAAACTAGTGTGTTAGAGTAGGCTAGAGGCTGGCTTTTCACAATAGACCTAGGGGGATGTACCATGTTCCTGAGAACCTCCTAAACCCCAAGTGTCGGAGGACGTACCTAATTCCATCCAGCTACTCCGAAAGGGCTTGTTAAACTACGATATTTGAACATAGTAGACTATACATTCTATATGTACATACTTGATTACCTATCTATAGTTGATACGGTTATCTTACCAATACACTAAATTACAGATAGAGACTTATTTGTATAAGTCTGTATCGACTTCCCTGTGGGATTTATCTAAGTACTTCCTAAACATGACTTCGTAATAGGTTATCTCTGTTATTACCCAATAGCAGTAGACAAAATCTTTAGCAAATACGACCTAAGAGTCCCAACGAAGGTTAGGTTAAGGCTAACACCGGTTTCCATAGAAACCAGACTTGTACTTTAGATCGAACTCTTCTACCTTCATCTTTATCTTTTGCTTACTGTAATTTACATACTATTTACTTTTATTGTTTTCCCAGTTCTGAAGATCACCCCGTTATCAGTACTCTCATTTAATTGACTAGTACACCTCTCTTATTTCTTAGAGATTTATTAAGTGTTATCTATTTGATATTTACCTCTTGTGGACGTATTTAGATTTACTAAGTAACTTCACCCGCAGGCAAAGCCGCACACTATAGATGTTTTATCCTTTTCCATAGACAACTTAGCGCTATTATTTTTAGATCTGACTAGCAACGGTGAACTCTCCCTCTAATTTCTCTGTTGAAAACATTAATACTTAAGATTATATAGCGGGATATTTAGCAGAGACTAACATAACTTTTCACAAATATCTTTACGCAAGTAAGATAACTTTAGACAATATAATTTAGCAAAAGTCAACATTATACAGCCAGCCTAATAGGGCATGTATTGTCTCACTGGTCTTGCTTGACCTGCTCATCTCTGTCTAAGTAAGATACTATTATAAATATCTTATAACTTTAGTAAATATAAACTTCCAATTTGTCTTTAACATATTTTATCACTCACTGTATTAATTCTGAACTTGCTCACCAAATCTTTCTTATCATTTTCATGCGTATTTTTACCTGCTGTAAACTTGATTTTTACCAAGTATTAAAGCAATTCTTCGTATCACTTTATTACCTTTTCTCGATTAATTAAGTATTCTTTGCCCATCATATTTACATAATGTAATAAATTTGTGATTTTCTGATTACATATATTCTTCACTCATGCACTTATTTGCTTTTACTATGTGATTTTTTTTACCCTAAAGTGTTTTCGAATACAACCTAGCTATTCCACACTAGATGAGTCGAATGTTAGCAGTAATTTCCATAGGAATCCCACTCATACTAAGTATGAACTTGACAATCTTTCATTCTTATCTTTGGCTTACTTGTACGCACAATTATTTTACCGTTTAAAGATTCTGATGATCACCCTTATTATCAGTATTACTCAAATTTGATTGACTAGTGCTCCAATCACTTTATTTTAGGTAGAGTAGGTCTTGCTGACTCTCCGTAGATTGCACTTCTTATAGAATTATTTAGGTTTTAATTAACTTCATTTAAGTTGTGCCGAATAGATTTATCCTTGCTATTGGTTACTTTAAGGTTTAGTCATCTTCATGTCAATAAAAATAGGATCCTGGATCTAAATACTTACCAACTTACTTACCTTTTCATATAGCTATCAATAATTACTGTGTTAACCGATACGTATTGAACTATATCTCCTATTATTATCTTTCATAAGAACTAGTCTAGATTCGGATCTTCGTCTATCGACAAACTGAATGGATCAAGGTCTTGTCTCTACGAGAGTAACCGGTTATAATACTGCGCGGTTGCTCAGGAGTTTTTTCCCGCACAAATTGCAATTTAGTGCAGTTTTAGCAATTGACACAAGTTTGCTTACACGGATACTGTTACTTGTTGAATCGATCGGGCTGAAACAGAAAGGTCTGATCAATAGAATTGCATCCCCTCATTTGATACTTTACTAAGTGTATGACTACCCCTGGAGGTTGGTCAGCATCGAAGACAGCTCCTAAAACTTACCCTTCGAGTAACATTTCTACTAATAACATTTTACCAGAAGGCCGAGGAGGTCAACAATTGCGAAATCGAGATATTTCAGCGCGACCCGAATTAACCCCAACGCGTCGTGCTTTTGACCCGCACACGCCAAGCCCAACACGTCCAACTCGTCCACTTGCTGAAGATCCGCCTATAGCGACTTCCGCCTTATCTGAAACTGTTCAATTCACTCCTGTGGACACACCTAATCTTGAAAATCTTAATAGCTCATCCTTTCCCATTGTTAATAACCCCCAAAATCAAACAATCAACGAAATGAATTCTGACCCTAACCAACAAGCTGTTCCACAGATCGATTTGTTTCATTTACTTGATTAGCAACCTGTCCCACAGATCGGCTAGTTTCATTGATTTGACCAGCGACTTTATTCTCAAAGTCACTGCGGTAAGTTTCGTTAGCAGCTAGAAATTCGGGTAAAGCCGCACACTAGTCGCGCTGATAAGATGTAGAAATTTTTGTATCACATGCAACACTTCCACTTTACCACGTCATATACCATTTTAAGCAGGTTTTATCAATTCATTCTGTTGTTTTAAAGGAAAACTCGAAAAGCAAATTATTGGATATTGCCCTAAGTTTTGATTTCTCAACTATTTTACTAGTATATTAATTATTCATTTCAAATAATCTTCACAGGGTTTACTTTGTCAGACTTATTCCCTGTTTTTCTTGTATTTCTATTTATTTTTTTTTTTTTTTTTTCGGTATATTTTTGTAAAAGTGGGAGCGACCGGAGTCTACTTCTGAAATATTTCCCGAAATGGAATTTTTCCGCAAACACTATGTGACGAGATAGGGATTTCAGCTTCTAATCCTATCTCGTTGATTATTTTCCTTTCCCAATTTTTGCATATCCCCTTTATTGCTATCGAATTCGGCAGTTTACTCTAAAAAGCACAGCACTCACACGTACGCGCATACGCGCATGCAAACTATCAACACTTGAGTCCCAGGACACCTGATCAACAACTTGCTAAAGAAATGGCCAGGCTAAAAGTGCATACCGAAGCTGGTATTGCTGACAATCCCGGGCTTGAACGATCTCGCAAAGATGCACACTAGGCTAGACCTTCCACAACTACTGAAACAAAAAATTGGCGGCTCAAAGCTAAACAGAGAAGGTGTGATATCCATTATGCTTCGGCTGGTGAGGCCGCTTCGAGGTACACAATTACTGGTTATAAAGTTTTGCGGTATCTGACGGAAATTAAGGACAGGAGAAACTGTCGAAAGTAGATCAGAAATGCTCACAGAGTAGAAGTCAATAGATAATTGTCATATTCCCATATCGACAAAATAATGACAGCGCTTGTGAATGAATCTAAAAGACAGTGGCGTGATGTTAAAGAAAGCTTTGGTGGCGGAAAATGTGAACACCCACGTACCCATGATGTAGAAACATTGATGCGTGTTGTTGATAAGGCTCAAAAGTTGGGTCTACATGCATATGCTCAACACACATATTTTATGTTTGATAGGAAGGATACTGGGTTTTCCCTGCACACTCTACAGAAGACTCTGAATAACAAATACCTATTTCTAGGTCACTAACTAAGAACTGTCACATCTTAGTTTCAATGTACTAAGATTACTGTGTACATATTTATTTGCTTTGAAGGGTGAGGGTCGATAAGTACAACTGAACCGCCTACATCCATTAGAAAAGCTAAAACCTTTCAACTCGGCCGCTACCGCAGCTTCTCACGAAATGAGTAAGCTCGTTCGTAGACTGTGGTATTGTGCCATTAAATTTGAGCGTACGAAAATCAAAACATTCTTCCTCAACATGCTGACACAAAATCTACAAGAACAATATGTCGTCACCTTGAAGTTACTTATACTATAAAAGAGCAACTTTCAGATGCTGGAAAAGTCTGACTATGTCTTTCACAAGATAAATCGAGCTGTTCTTGTTGTTGTCTATCATGCCTTCCAACAATTTGCTGTTCATTGCATCTTCACACTCATCGATAAATGAGAAGATCTGTCGTTGTGAGCGACAGGTGGTACGGTCATAGCCCTCTCGATAAAGTAGTGCTCGTGTTCTTTAAACCCAGCTAGGCATTGCACAACTCTGTTAGGAACCTGGTACAAATCAGAATTCAGTAGTGCACTGGATGATTTCACCGAATGCCAACCACCGAATAGCTCGATATCGCTAACAGGAATTCCTGCCTTTTCACAATCTTGGGCAGCAGCCACTTGAAGAGCGTGTGTGTATAATCAGAAACGGTATTCAGTTCTTCCATGAATTCTGGATTGTCTGCGAGTGGGCGTCATAAGAGAACGGCGTATCTCTTCCGGACCTGGTTCTTTTATTGCAACTACGACTGGTAAATAGGGTCTCGTGAGGATAATGTTTTGCTTCACGAAAGTCAAAAAATATCCTCGTCTTTAGTGAGAAATCATTCGACTAGATAAAGGGCAAGCCAAGCATGAAAACATCCATATACCTGCCTATTGTTGTTGATAAGCCGTAAAGGTTGGATCAACTTGCATCGGCTCAGTACTGATAGTGTTTGTCTTGATAGGAAGGTTGCTAAGTTTTCGTTGCACGCTCTACTGAGGACTCAGAATAACAAATATGTGTTTCTTGATTACTAACTATGGACAGTCAGCTCTTAATTGTATCTACTAGAAAAGACATGTCCTTATATAATTTTCTGTACAGGGCAAGGGTCAGTATCAGACCACTTTGAGAATCACGCCATTTCTCGGAATCAGGCCACTTTCAAGATCAGACCACTTTTCTAGTTATCTTGCTGACACAAAAACAACACCTATGTCGCAAAGCACAGACGCGTTCCTTGTGGCCATCCCTGTTAGTGTTCGAAGCGGTACTGACAACTTGTATAGCAGTGACAGTAGTGGATTCAAGGCATCCGAGGTCTCGAACTGAAATTTCTATGAAGTGGATATTTCGAAAAGAATCATCACGGTACATCAAGCTATGGCAGCCCACTAGCGAGAGTCTAACCATCAGTGCGCTTTTCCGTTTAGAGTACGGAGACGTCAAAAGATGGGCTAGCATTTTGTGGAGCTCTTCCAAAGAGTAGGTAGCATGCTTCAAATTTGAGTGATCCATTTCTTTCATTTTGCCATCGTGTTCTTTGTAGTTTAGAGTTCTCAAATAGTCCGTCATGACTTTATCACGAGGTGCGGGCCATGGTTCATGCCCAAGCTGAGTAGCTTCTTCGAGCTGTTTATGATAGAGACCAATAAGAGCAGACAAATAGTTATCGATAGTTCCTCTAGCGTAACCATGATTTCTCGTATTACCATCCTCGTCAATGAAAATATTATTGGGGTTTCCTTCTTCGACCAGGGGTTGGATGAAGGCTAAAGCCTTAGCGGGTTTTACTTTAGACATAGCAAATTCGTTTCCAGCAGAAGCAAGATAGTAGTGCTTCTCACAAAACTGCTTCCATTTTCTTATCTTGGACTGATACCCTATCGCATTACTCTGGGGTCTATATTCGATAGCATCGCGACGGGCATTTTCGACTGCTTCTGACTCCATCAACTCTAATTCAGTGTTTGCAGTTGCTACTGCATTTAATTCTAGACGTCTTGTTTCAACATTGGCATTGCGGATCTCGTCCACATTATCATAGGAGAAAATACCGCGCAACATGGCCGTAGGAACACGCGTGTCACGGTGAGGGTTTCCAGTACGTTTTCGTTTGTTACGATTTGATAATTCAGTCATATTATATAAAATATATAAAAACTCTTTGTGTATAGTATGAAAATGATTATGAAACAGCTTTTAGGTGTTTTAATAACCTTTTTGGCTTTCCATATCTTTCATTCTCAGAATTGGTTACACGTATGAAACGGTCTAATCTCTCAAAGAGAACCTAAATTTACGTAAATCGGAGAAATTCATGGGAAATTTACTTGGTTCTCAATAACCCTGAAGATAATTGCTAGGCAGAAAATTTCGATCCCAAGGAGCAATTCGTGACAGATTCATACGTCTCGAAGCCAAGCCTTGGGACAATTTCTACGAGTTGTATTCATTCTGGATCACAAATATTTCATCGAGGTGTTCCCCGATATATGCCCAATCAATCCTGTTTTCATGCATAAGGTGTTTCAATCAGACGAGTACAAGAGTTTTAAATATGAACAGGACTTAGCCAGCCAGAGCAGGGTTGACACAGCAAATGAAGACCCTCAAGGTACCACTGCCGTTGACTTGAAGTCTGCGATAACTGAACTACTGGGCTTTGCAAATAGCATCCAGAAGCAGATGTCTTCTTTAGGTAGAGACCTGCTTGGTTTCAATGAAGAGAGACTTCTTCTACGAGCAGAGAAGGGAACTCGACGAGTTCAAAACATTGCTCTACGAGAAGAATAGGAATTTTCATTATCCAGCAGAGAATGTTCGCTAACCCCACTCTTCACTTCTTCAGGCTCTGCCGATGCGGGGCTTGACATCTATCGCATATCAAAGGAATAAGTTTGTGCCTTGTCCAGTGTATATTTAGGCAAAAAAATGTGGACACCACCAACCTGAGTATGGCAGAGATTGCATTTCTTTGCCGAAATTTCCAGATTCAGTCACTTTCTCGCAGATACTGGAGTCATTCACGATAATGCACCGATCGTCATCCGATGATCCCAGGAATGGCGAAGAATTCTATTCCCTGGAACGTGCTAAAATGTTTAAGTTTATAAATAGCCTCCCTAACGTTTCTGTTATTCGGTCAGAGTATATTACTGGTACCGATCTATTCCCTCCTGTTAAAGTCTTGGAACTGAAGCACGGCTCCAAATGCAGCCCCCATGGCAGTTCCATCGCAAGAGGCTTTAACCGTAGGAACAGGATATAAAAAGCCATAGACTATGGAATGTCACGCGGACTTTCTTCACAGGAATGTATCAGCTTACATGAGAGACATCGCTTGCGGTCGGGAAACAAACCCCCACCTACAGGCTATTTGTTCGAGGCAAAATTCCAGACGAGTTCGCTGAAAAATGATGATAAAATTATATTGACTTTACATTATCTATTGCATTACCGCAACTTATCGTTGTAGGCGTTGGTTATATTTACTAAATTTATTATTGTTTAATTTCATGGATAATCTACCCTTAAACATATTCAAACTAAGCTGATTATTTGCAACAATTACTGTTGAGAATGCAGCAAATCCCCGCCAAATTGCAATATTTAACCGGCCAATAGGACCCCTACTCCACCTCTGTTTTGGTTTGTCCGGGTATATTTTTACACTGAAAAGTCGAAATTTTTCTCCATCGAAATTGAAAATTTCGAGGAGCGTTTTCGGTTGTGCAGTGCTGTATTCTCCTAGGGGTCTCATATAAGTCGTACTCCCAAATTAATACTCGTTATGGAGTCCCAACCCCATTTATTAACTAATTGGTTTTTATATAACCTTACCGTAAAGTCTTCACTATGGGTGTTGAGCCTACGCAAATTGATCCATCCCTTAATGGTATACCAACAAAGAGATATGAGCCCTGACCGAGAGATCATTAATGCATTTCTAGGAGTCCTGAAACTAACCGAGACGAACTGCGACAATC
Organism: Tortispora phaffii; assembly: GCA_030574555.1. Lineage (NCBI taxonomy): Eukaryota > Fungi > Ascomycota > Trigonopsidomycetes > Trigonopsidales > Trigonopsidaceae > Tortispora > Tortispora phaffii. The sequence goes on along the minus strand of JAJMFE010000011.1, from coordinate 93,997 downwards.
GACCTTACAAATTGGAAGTAAGACTGGAAAGGTGCGGACCAATTTTGTCCATGAAACAGTGGATGCGAAAGAATATTGCATCTACATGGCGGAATTGAGAAACAGCCAGTCTCTTGATAGAGTGTTAACATGTAAAATTCTAGGTATCATAAGCCCGAGAATCGATACAAAGGACCACAGAGGTATGTCTGCTCGGGATAATTGGATGGAAATTAGACGTTTGCTTACGTAGCTTCCCATTTCGGAGTTAATGAACGGGGTTGACTTACTTATGCGCTTCGGACAGAAATTTGATACAAATCTATTTACAGTTTTAAAGGACCTTAAAGAATCAATGCGCCGAATTAGGAGCCTAAAGGCGAATCTGGACTAGGTAGCAGCAGCTATGGCCTTGCGCGAAATGTTAAAGTCACAAAACCTACAACAATTGGCCGTGCCTTACAATAAAGCATCTTCGGAAAACTTGAGCATACAGGAAGTCTTTATAGCTGCGGGAAGTGTTGTTTGTGCCGAATAGGTGCATCCTTGCAATTGGCTACTTTAAGGTTTAAGTCATCTTCATGACAATATAAATAGGATCCTACCCCTGGATCTACAACGAACAAACTTACTTACCTTTTCATATAGCTATCAAGAATTACTGTGTTAACAAATACGTATTGAACTATATCTCCTATTACTATCTTTCATTAGAACTAGTCTAGATACGGATCTTCGTCTATCGACAAACTGAATAGATCAAGGTCTTGTCTCTACGAGAGTAACTTTCAGTTATAATACTGCGCGGTTGCTCAGGAAATTTCCCGCACATGTTGGTAAGCCGCTAAAGTTGGATCAACTTGCATCGGCTCAGCACTCACGGTGTATGTCTTAATAGGAAGGTTGCTTAATTTTCTTTGTACGCTCTACTGAGTACTCAGAATAACAAATATGTATTTCTTGGCTACTAACTAAGGACAGTCAGCTCTTAATCGTATGAACTAGGATAGACATGTCCTTAGATAATTTTCTGTACAGGGTAAGGGCCAGAAGTCTCAGGCCACTTTTCAAGATCACGCCATTTCAAATATCAGGCCACTTTAACTATCACATCATTTTCAATATCATGTCATTATTCCTGTTATCTTGCTGACACAAAAACAACAGGAAGAACTAAGGAAAGGCTCGACCATGCTGAAGATGAAGAAGAAAAGTACAATCCATGGCGGCAGCTAGGAAAAAGTCAAAAAAATTTAATAAAAGTAAGGTGAAATCCTACAACTGTGAAAAACTAGGTCAACTTCCTACGGAATGTCCTAAAAAGATTGGTTCCAGTGGGAGCAGAAGTAAACTGATTTCATTGGTAATTTCAGAAACGGGACCAGACAATGAAGAAAATTTTGGCCAGTCAGCCATAATGTTGTTAACGGATATAGCACCGCACAATAAGGTCCAGAGTGTTATGAAGGCAGGAGACCGAGAATTAGGAAACGGTTCCGGTGATGATGAGTGGTTTGTTGATTCGGGAGTAATGAGCCATGTGACAAATAATCTGGATTTATTGGATGATTTTAAAGAGTCCAACTCCAAAATTTATCAAGCGGTTGGAACAGCGCTGCAAGTTGAAGGATACGGAAGACGTGTGATGCATCTGGAGTGTTGTATCGATATTCCAATAAATCGGGTAAACTATCTCACGAATTGTAAGCATAATTTGTTCTCCAGCAATGCTATGACTAAAGACTTTGAAGGCATGATTGCCTCCGGTCCGAAAGCTTATTTGATCCAATATTATCAGAGAATTGAAACCGGAGAGCACTCAACCAAGTTTGGCTTGTGCCAGTTAGCTGATAGAGTTACAAGATCCCTCGCATGTGTTCTGACCGGTAAAGATGAGTTAGCGGAAATTTGGCACAGAATACTGGGCCATGTGAATATGGAAACCGTGGAAAAAAGGTTTTCATCAAATATGGTGACTGCTATGGTCTGAAATCGCAGTAATCCTTACTGCGAATCGTGTGTTATGGGTAAAATCCACAAGAATGCCCACCCTAGCTCCAACCAAAGAGCTGTTCGACCTTTTCAATGTCTGCAAGAGATGTGTGCGGAATATTTCCCCCGAGTCTTGGTGGGGTTGAATACTTCCTAACGCTAATCAACGATTATGGCTCTTATTGCCTCGTACAAGTAGTGAAGAGGAAGTCAAATGTGGCAGACGTTTTGCAGATTTGGATAAATCAATTGAATACCACCTTTAGCCATGGACAGCTAAGAATACAGAGACTACACTGAGACAATGGAGGCAACTACTTGTTAAAGAGCTTTCAAGATTTCCGAAAAGATAAAGGAATTCACCAGACATTTACCGTGGCCGGAAAATCTGAGCGAAAAGGATTAGCTTAGCGAATAAATACAACGTTGATGGATAGTATGTCTCGCACCTTGTACGATGCCTCGTGTCCCAGAAAGTTGGGGGGAGAAGCCTCAGCGTATACTGCACACACCAAAAATCGAACTGTGAACATCAGAAATCAGTTTGTGACGCCGTATGAGAGGTTCTATGGTGAAGTACCTGATGTGTCTATCAAAGTGTTTGGCAGTTAAGTTGTTATAGTTTTTGGTCTATGCTATCGGTTATAACGTCATGTAAGTTGTCGAAGTCAACCGGATGAAGTACTTAGATAAACCCTAACGGGAAAGAAGACGACAACTTCAGTAAATAACTCTCAGCTTGGGTTATATTTATATGTATGAGTAAGATATCCATGTCTATTACAGATTGGTGATCGAGTTTGTCCATATACGATGTACGATCTACTATGTTTAATATCGTAATTTTACAATCCTCTTCCAATTAGCTGGATAGAGTTAGCTAGCTCCTCAAACACTTGGGGTTTAGGAGGTTCTTAGGAACGTAATACATCCCCGTAGGTTGATCGTGTAGAGTCCTCAGACTGCTCTAACACATTAGACGGGCGTTCCCCAATCTAATCCCCATCTTTCTGACATGTGGAAATCCCTCTTATATATAAACCAGGAGTTACCCTGACTTAACTAGGTTTGCTTGACTTATGTGATTGCAGCCTATTCCCGAAGGCTTAATGAGAATAAGTTCTTAATGTCTAGCAACGCCATTCAATAACCCCAGGTTAGGATCCTTTATGGTTAAGACTAAGTCAATACTGCAGTAGGGTTGATTAGGATAGGTGTATGTCCTATATTTATATAAGGCGGAGGTAAAGGACCGGAGTCTTACGAATTGGATGACCTCCAGATTACGTAGGTAGTATTTGTTGCGAGGAAAGCGACTCAAACCCAATATTCGTATCTAGCTTTCCCATTTGTTACGCAGTAGAAATTACTTGTCTTCGTTGCACGCTCAATGTGAGGACTCCGAATGACGTTTGAATTTGCTTGGTATGCAAACGAATGTCTCTCGAACATTCTCACCAGACTCTCAACACTATAGCTTTCCGGTTAAACCTTAACCTTACTAAATCTCCTTGACACAACCTATCCAGCTCAACAGTATTACCGTGAGTAACTGGTTGCATATCAATGAACCTGACGGCAACACTAAGTAGCTCAAATACAACAGGTACGATATAATATAATGTACAGATAAGTTACCGTTTACTTCCCAATCAGGGCTCAAATACCCCCCCTAATCACATGTCTCACCACAACTTAGACTGAGCTTGGGAATTCCATTGAATTAGGCTCCAGTACAACACAAGGTAATGTGAATGTAACAAAGGAAAAACGCAAAGACAAGTTGACGATGCGAGCGAAGTTTGGTCATTTGATACGCTATTCAAACAACCGTAAGGCCTACAGAGTGCATGATGCTATTACCAAGAGATTGAAACCTGAAACGAACATAATTATTGACGAGTCTGTAAATGGTTGGGATACAATTCGAAAATCAACAAGAATTTTACGGTCAAAAGATTTATCGACCCTTGGAAAAAGACGATTGAATACTTGGAATACACTGGCGGGAGTGCCGGTAGAAGTGCTGGCGGTGGTTTCTATTTTGGAAAAACTTCAAGTAAAAGTCCGGAGACCCAGGTCGAAAAAACTATGGAAATTGAAGAGCAAAGAGCAACGGTAGAAGAATTACGCACTACTAGAGAAAAACAAGAAAATGAGGAAGTTCCAGCTCCAAATGTGTTGGAACAAGTGGGAGCTGGTGTCATTAGGACTGCTCGTATGACCGGAACAGTTGAACAAGTGGGAGCAGAAATCAAAGAAGATGAAATCTATTCAGAGATTAGAGAAACGGGACTTGTTACTGACCATCACCGAATTTCCCGACTAATCTATCAGCGAGCCAAGGAAACTGTATTGGGGCTCGTATTGATTATGATGAAACATATGCTCCAACCCTTAGGTTTGAGACCGCACGCGCCATGATGGCATGGGCCCGTGTTGAAGATAAGGAGGAGATTCATCAGATGGCTGTGAATACCGCCTTTCTGCCTGGTGAAATTGATAGGGAAATCTATTTAACCCAACCAGTTGGATTTAACTCTACAGATCCTGGTAAATTATGGAAACTGAACCGATGTTTTTATGGGTTGAAACAGTCGCCTCCATGACAGAAAAGTTTGTTTCACCAGTTTATGACCAAAAGAGAATTTATTCGACGTGATAAGGATTATTGCTTGTACCGAAAACGACAGAACGATCACTGGATACATGTTTGTGTCTATGTTGATGACCTGAGAATTTTGTGTAAAGATATGTCAACAATGAACTGGTTCAAGAAGCTAATGTTTAGTCGTTTTCAAATGATGGATCTAGGAGAATTGAAGTACTTCCTAGCCATTGAAGTTAAAAGAAACAGAAGGGAGAAAACTTTGAAACTGCATCAGACTAAGTATATCAAACAATTGTTTGACAAGTTCAATATGGCAGATTGTAACCCTGGCAAGTCTCCTATGACTGGTAATCGGGACCAATAATCTCTAGCACCAGATCCGACTGAAAAAATGCAGAGAAAATTGGAAAGAATTCCTTATCGAAGTGCAATCGGAAGTTTTCTCTACTTGTGTCGCTGTATTCAACCTGATATTGACTACACTCTCAGTTATCTAGCACGGTTTCAGAACAGATTTACGCTCATCCATTGGAAAGCTAAAAATGGGTGATGGGATATTTATAAGGCACAATGGACGATGGGATTGTTTGTGGTCAGAATCGACGATTCCTGGATATAATCGTACAGAGATTACTGGCTATTCTGATGCTGATCATTCTGGTGATAAACCAGATCGAAGTTCTACAGCCGGATATGTCTTCTGCCTAGCTGGTGGTCCTGTTATCTGGAAGTCCAAGAAACAGGACTTTTTTGCGCAGCATTCTACTGATTCAGAGATAGTGGTGTTAGATGTTGCAGCACGTGAAGCAACCTTCTTACGGATGATTTTTGGTTTCATTCGAGGGAAACGGAGTCGCCAACCTATGCTTAATTTTGAAGATATTCAAGCTGCGGTTAGCTGGGCGCTAAGCATGTCGAAGTTAACATGAGATATGCTAGTCAAATGATCGAGTAAAAAAAAGTTGAAGGTTTTAAAGATCAACACTAAGGTTAACCCTGCCAACATGTTGACCAACCCGTTTGCACCATTGAAACTCTTGTTTTTGTGTCAGCATAATAACAGGAATGATGATCTAATATTGAAAGAGATCTGATATTGGAGATAGTCTTGAAGAGTGGTTTGATACTTCTGGCCCTTACGCTGTAAAGAAAATCATATAAGGACATGGCTATCCTAGTAGAGAAGAATTAAGAGCTCACTGTCCTTAGTTAGAAACCAAGAAACACATATTTGTTATTCTGAGACCTCAGTAGAGTATGCAACGAAAAACAAGTAACCTTCCCTTTAAACATATATCATGAGTACTGAACCTACGGAAGTTAACCAAACTTTTGAGACTTACCAACAACCCCAGAGAATCCAGAACTAAATGGTATAGCCAAAAGAATGAACAGAACGTTGCTGGACAGTGTTTCATGTGCTATAAGAGAAGCTGCTGCAGCAAGTGAGCTGTGGGCAGAGCCACTGTTGTTTATGGCCCATATATGAAATCTAGTTTTGACTGGAAGAAATGGGTTTCTAAGCCCATATGAGAAGTTTTTTGTTGTTGGTAAGCCATGTAGGTTGAATCAAATTCCATACGCTCAGCACTAATGGTTGAAGATTTTATGGGAAGGTTGTTAGGTTTTCGTTGTACATTCTACAGAGGACTCGGAATAACAAACACGAATTTCTTGATTATTAACTAGGAACAGTCAGCTCTTAATTCTACTTTACAAGGATAGCCGTGTCCTTAGAAATTCCTCGGTTAAAGAACCACAAAGCGGAGTCTTCGCTCCGTGCCTTGTTTAATTGCTCATTTGAGGCTTTACCCCGCATTTTGTTCAAATTTGCAAAAATTTCAGAGCAGCACCATCTTTCATTTACTCATGTTCAATATCAGGTCATTTTCTTGTCATGTTGCTCAAAGAATCTCAACGTTTTATGGGTTTGTACCAGACATGTCCCGTTTTAAGATATTTGGAAGTTTGGCATAAGTCCATGTACCCAAACACAGAGAAAACACAAACTCGATGATTGAGCAAAGTATCGTATCTTAGCTGGATATTCAGAAGACAACAAGTCCTACCAATAACGGATCCTAAGACAATGAGTCTGCGTCCTGAAGTTGATGTGATAATCGACGAGACGATGATGGCCTGAAAAGGGGTTGAAGGGCGCCGAGAGTTCTATGGATCAAGTCCTGATGAATCTGTGATAATAGATCACGGAGTGAACATGGGGTCAGGAGCCTATTTTGCAGTAAAATCAGCCCCAGCGTCAAGCACGAAAACTAATGAAGTGGACAGGGTGGAATTGGACGAACCAGAAGAGGTTCAGGTCCAGCTGAGTATGGCTCCGGAATAGAATCAAGTCCAATCAAGCCAGGCTCCAGAAAGAATTCAATTTCAACCAAGGGTACCTACACAGGAAGTGAAACCAGATGTGCCTCAACAAGTGGGAGCTACTGATAGTGGACCCAGTCAAGAAAAAGTCTAGAGCTCCGGACGAATGGGAGCTGAAGAAAATAGTGAGCAAAAAATCTACTTTGATATGACAGAAGATTACAGATTGGTGCCAGCTCCACAGCAGATTTCTAGGAAGTTAGTCAGGCGAACTAGAACTAAGAGAGTACGTATGAGTTTAAGCCCTGAAGAAACTAGCACAGTTGTTGAGACAACCAAGAGTGTACGTACAAGGAGAAGTGCTAGATTGAAGAGTAAAGAGGCTGAAGCAGAACCTATTGTTGAAGAGCCTGACAATGACGAGACGAGTGTAGAAGAGAATACAAGGGCTCCAGGTCCAAAGTTAATTCAGAATTGTTGTTAGCAAGAAAACAGGAATAATGATCTGATAATGAAAATGACGTGATTATTGATAATAGCGTGATAATAGCATGATGCTGAAAAGTTGTCTGATACTTCTGGCCCTTACCCTGTACAGAAAATTATATAAAGACATTTCTTTCCTAGTAGATACGATCAAGAGCTGACTGTCCTTAATTAGTAACCAAGAAATACATATTTGTTATTCTGAGTACTCAGTAGAGCGTACAACGAAAACTAAGCAACCTTCCTATTAAGACATACACTATGAGTGCTGAGCCGATGCAAGTTGATCCAACTTTAGCGGCTTACCAACAACAGTTGATCCAACTTTTACAGCTTACCAACAACACTAAGTGTGATAGTTAATGGGCCAAGAAAACGAGCAAGGGACTTTGTGGTGTGCGAACCGGATATATCAAATAATGACCCTGTGACTAGTGAAGAAGCAAAAGCAAGTGTGCAGAATACGACCTTAGAGTCCCAACGAAGATTAGTTTAAGGCTAACACCGGTTTTTATAGAAACCAGAGTTGTACTTTAGACCGAACTCTTCTACCTTCATCTTTATCTTTTGCTTACTATATTTTACATACATTTACTTTTATTGTTTTACCAGTTCTGAAGATCACCCCGTTATTATTATTATTATTATTATTATTATTATTATTATTATTATTATTATTATTATTATTATTATTATTATTATTAGTACTCTCATTAAATTGACTAGTACTCCCGCTAATAATCGTAGAGATTATAAGTGCTCATCTATTAGATATCTTATCCTTTTGTGGACGTATTTATACTTACTAAGTAACTTCACCCGCAGGCAAAACCGCACACAAGTCATTACTGTGAATTGGGTGCTCAAGAGGAAGACCAATGCTGATAGATGTGGACAAGTATAAGGCTCGACTAGTCGCCCGCGGATCCACCCAAGAATATGGAATTGATTATGAAGAGACGTTCTCACCAACCCTAAGATTTGAAACAGCTCGTGTGTTGCTGGCATGGTCCTGTGTGCAAGATATATAGTAACCAATTAGTTAATAAATAGGGGGTTGGGACGGCGCGACGAGTATTAATATGGGAGAACGACTTATACGAGACGTCTAGCAAAATGCAGCAGTGCACAACCGAAAAAGCGCCTCGAAATTTTTAATTTCGAGGCAGAAAAATTTCGACTTTTTAGTATATAAATATACCTGGACAAGGCAAAACAGAGGTGGTGGAGGGCTCCTATTGGTCAGTTAAGTATGGCAATTTGGCAGGGATTTGCTGCATTTTCAACAGTAATTGTTGCAAGAAATCAGCTTAGTTTCAATATGTTTAAGGGTATATTATGCATGAAATTAAAAAATAATAAATTTAGTAAATATTACGCCTACATCGATAAGTTAAGGTAATGCAATAGATAACGTAAAGTCGATATAATTCTATCGTCGTTTTTCAATGACCTCGTCTGGTATATTTCCTTGGAACAGATAGCCTATAGGTCGAGGGCTGCTTCCTGGCCTCATGTGAGGTCTCTCGAGAAAACTAATGCATACCTGTGAAGAAATACCCATACGCTATGTCGTTATAAGTCCTGTTTCTACGGATAAAGGCCCTTGCAAGAGCACTGCCATGAGTTCTCTATTTAAGAGCCGCGCTGCTGCTCCAAGACTTCAACAGGAGGAAATAAATCGGTACCAGAAATATACTCTGACCAAATAACAAAAACTTTAAGGGGACTACTTATAAACTTAAACATTTTAGCACGTTCCAGGGCATAGAATTCTTCGCCATTCCTGGGATCATCGGATGACGATCGGTGCATCATCGTTAAGGAAGAAGTCTAATAGCTGCGAAAACGCTTTTGCATCTGAAAATTTCGGCAAAGCGATACAATTTCTGCCATTCTCAGGTTCGTGTACACATTCTTCGCCGAAGTGTATATTGGATAAGTCTTGGCCTGTGGCTGATAATGAGATCAGTGTAATGTTCTGCATCTTAATGAGAGTCTAGAGCTTGTGAAAACCAACTGATAGAACTCGCACCATTTATATCAGCTGCATGCCAGCTTATATTTTTTCTTTCATTGTAGTCAGGTCCCTCTTATATCCTTATGGAAGCTTCAATATGTTGGGCTAGGAGTTTGTGGAGTAGCACGCTTCAGATATGAGTGGTGTAACTCATTCATATTGTCTATGTGATTTCTATCTCAGAGTATCTATATGAGTCGTCATAACCTTAAAGTGAGATGTGGGCCATGATTTATGCCATAATTGGATGTCTGTTTCACGTTGTTTATAATTGAGAAATATAAGATCAGAAAGGTAATTAATTCTCAAGAATAAGCACGATTTTGAGCGCTGTAAACTCCGTTAGCTTTAATAGAGTGCTTTCACGGCTACTTCAATTAATTCCAGAAGTCTTGTTTTTTATAATTTACAGTGCGGGTCTTCCACATTATCATAAGAGAAGATTTTGCACCATGCTTTTCACAAAAAAGCGTGTCACAGCGAGTGATCTTCGTCCATTTTCGGTACGTTTGATGTGATAATTCAATCAGATTTAAAAAATAAAACATGATGCTCTTTGTATAGCTAAAAAATAAATTGTGAAACTGTATTTAGGTTTTTTAGTTTCGTTTTTGGCTTTCCATAGCTTTGAATTGATACAAGTTAGTTAAAGGTAGGAGTTTTAAAGAGAACCCAAATTCGCGAAAATCAGCGAAATTCGCTAGTTTTCAGCAGGTTTTCATTCACCAGGGAGACCGTTGATAAGGAAACGATTAGAGGTCTCTGGGAGGAATCGGCGACGAACTTGCCCGTCGCGCAGCCCATACTTGGGACGTTTCGTAGAGTTATGGAAGTCCATCAGATGAATTTAAACAATGCACTTCTGTATGGCAAGATAAAGAAAGAGATCTATGTGGCCCAGCCTAAAGGTCTTGAAGTTGAATCTTCAGAGAAAGTGTGAAGACTGAAAAAAGGTTTATATGGATTGAAACAATCTCCTCGTTGTTGGAATAGTTTGTTCTACTAGTTTATGGTTAACAATGGGTCTATTCAATGCTCTAAGGATTTAGATCTATAGCGACGAAAGAAAAATGAACATTATATCCTTGTTGGAATCTATGTTGATGATCTATCAGATCATCATGAGCAAGGATAAGGGAACTTTCAGTTGGTTTAAGGAACTGATGTTTGGACGGTTTAAGATGACCGACCTTGGAGAACTACCATATTTTCTGGCAATAAATGTTGACAGAGATCGAAAGAACAAGACATTGCAGTTGATTCAGCCAAAGTACATTCAACAGATGTTAGAAAGATTTATCATGGCTATAGCAATCCAGGAAAGTCTCCAATGGTCGAGATAACAGGAAGATATTCGAGGACGAGGGTTTAGCTGAAAGCCCTGAAGATAAGGGACTTGAGGAGATACCTTATCGGTGCACGATTGGAAGTTTAATGCAACTGTGCAGATGTAAACGCTCTGCTATTGCTTATGCGGTGAACTACTGAGCTAGATTCTCAAACAGCTTTACCTATGTCCAATGGGAAGCAATTAAGTGGTTGATGAGATATTTGAAAAGAACTATAAATTGGGGAGTACTCTACAGAAAAAGATCTGCAATTCCTGGATATGATGGGACGGAATTGGTTGGTTATACGGATGCTGGTCATGCAGGTGATTATTCACAGAAGAAGTCTACAAGAGGTTTTGTATTCTGTTTAGCAGGAGGTCCTGTGACTTAGAGATCTACCAAGCAAACGGTAGTGGCCCGTCATTCGACGGAATCTGAGATAGTAGCACTGGATGATGCTGTACGCGAAGCGATATACTTGAGAACGTTTTTCGCATTCATTAGCGGAAGACGTGGCAAACAACCGATCTGTATATTTCAGAACAATAAGCCTACAGCTGATTGGGCAAACAATCCAAGACATAAGAATAGTAACAAACATTATGACGTTACTATGAGATTTGTCCATCAAATGATTGAGAAAGGTAATGTGAAAGTCATCAAGGTCAACACCAAGGTGAACCCAACGGATATGATGACTAAACCATTAGGACCTACTAGACTGGAGGAACTACTAGATCTTGTCAATGTTGCAAAATCTCATTAACATGTATGAGTGTTGAACTACATACGTTGTGTCAAAAAGATTTAGTAAGGTTAAGGTTTAACCAGGAAGCTACAGCATTGAGAGTCTGGTTAGAATGTTCGAGAGACATTGGTTGCATGGCAACCAGAGAGAGTATAAATAGATCTAGTTGAAGTTAGTAAAAGAATGTCAAGAATCAATGCTATTGTTCTGAGTAAACAGATTCACAAGCAAGTTGAAAAGTAATTCAGAGCGCTCATATTGAGCGTGCAAGGAAGACAAGTAAATCCAGCAACGTAACAAATGGGACAATCAAACACGAATATTGGGTTTGACGCTGTTTCGTCACAACAAGCATTTCGTATTTCTATAGACTCCACAACCTACCCGGCCAAACCTAATATTCATATTAACACATTCTCTTACCGAAACAGGAAACTCCGGTGCAGATCATCATGCTTTACCATTAACATTCCTCTTTTCAATATCATCTACTTCTCCGTTATCTTGCTGACATAAAAACAACACTAACAAGCGACGAGATCTGTATCCCGATTCTCGACCGTCCAGCACAATTGAGCATGTGACAAGCCAAGCGCGAAATAATCATTAGAATCGTAAGAAATCCAGATATGTTCGCCATTTGATTATAAATGAGTAAACTGCGACCCAGATTAAAGAAATTTCTGAAAAACATCAACGTCCGATTTACTCGCTGGGGGTGTTAAGGAAACCCCAGGTGATAAGCGGTTACACAGTATAATACCACGCAACAGGAGATCCCAATGTTGCAAACCAACTCAACCTTTCTGTCACCACCTGCAATTTCAGCAGAAATCATAAAAATAATTGTATGTTTTCGATGCCAATGAATCTGCCATGATTACTGTAAAATCGCAACATAGCCCAACCCCTTCTGATATATTAATGGACACTGGACCAGAATCTAAAGGGGGATTCTCTATAGAAGGTAAAACAAGTAATACCTTGTTGATTTAGTGTCAACAATATGACAAGACACTGATCTGACATGAGTATGAGCAAAATTAGACATATTGCGAGGTAAAGCCTTAAATATGTTGTTGGTAATCCTCAAAAGTTCGGTTAAAACTTGCATAGGATCAGTACTCACAACTATTGTTTGAAGGGAAGGAACGTTACTTGATTTTCGTTACACATTCCACAGAGGACTCGGAATAACAAATATGTATTTCTTGATTACTAACTAAAGAGAGTCAGCTCTTATTTCAAAGCTACTGGGATAGCTGCTTACTTACATAATTTTCTTGACAGGGTAAGGGCCAGTAGGTGCGGCCAGTTCACCTACCTTAAATCGAAATACGACAATGAACACCCCTTTAACTCAGCCTCTTTCGCATTCTCTTACTAAACCAGGAAACTCGTTTATATACTCGCTTATTGCACCATATAACTTGCTCAGTTTCAATATCATTATTACTGTTACCTTTCCAACACAAAAACAACAACTGGACCGTCTACCTCAATTAGAAATACTAAAACCGCTTAACTCCGCCGTCATTGCATTTAATTTCTAACAAGAAAACTTCTGTGTAGCCCTGCATTTTGCTTCTTTTCATTTGCGCATCTTCAATATCAGACCATTTTCCCACCATCTTGCTGACACATCAGCATTTCTTTTGTTACCAGCTCCACCGTACAGCTTAATTTCATTAGCAACCTCACGAGATATAGTCTGTCTCTAATGAAGCCGTCGTCAAATATTCACGTCCCCAATCATAAGTACTCGATAACAGTTTCACAAGTTTATACTTCACGGTTCCAATCGGGTATTACTCCATGTCCTATTGGTATTAAGTCAAGATTCATCATTGCGTTCCACTGATATCTCATTGACAAAATTTTTCGTCTGAAGTCAACACATTGATATATGCTCGTACTGAAAAAAAGGCTCGTAACACTGTCAAAATCAAACAGGACATCACCGAACATAAGAATCGTTCGTTATCTTGACACCATTCTATAGTATAGAATTTATATCGTGTATGTGAAAGGCGAAGACGATGATGTGAGATATATATTATATCGTAGCGTACTTCACTTGTTGACTCTGTGTGCTCAATTCCTATTGATTTTGTGTGAGCAAGATCAGGTGAAAAAATGTTCTGATACAGATAATGAGCAATTTAAAGAGTACTAAGCTGAAAATGGCCAATTGAAAAAGATACAGCGAGAAGGTCTACCCATAAAGTTTTTTGATTGGTAAGTGAGATGAAAATGGCGGCCAGGTTTGGCGGTACAAGCCTTTTCAATAAACAAAACATCACAGCAGTACCGACTGATAAACCTCAAAAGTTGGTACGACTTGCATATGCTCAGTGCTCCTAAAGTAAGGTTTACTTGGTTTTCGTTGCACATTCTACAGAGGACTCGGAATAACAAATATTTATTTCTAGTTTATTAACTAAGGACATCAACTCTAAATTCAAATTTACTAGAATAATTGCGTCCACATGTAATTTTCTTTACAGGGTGAAGGCCTGTAGATGCTGCTGAACCGCCTACCCCAATTGGGAAAAGTAAGACCGCTTAACTCTGCCGCTTCTGCATTTCTCACAGAATAGACAAACTAGCTTGCAGAATCTCATATTGTTCCATTTAATGTGCTCATTTATGTTGTTGGTAAGCCTCAAAAGTTGGGTCAACTTGCATAGGCTCAGTACTCATGATATATGTTTGAAGGGAAGGTTACTCGGTTTTCGTTGCACACTTTACTGAGGACTCAGAATAACAAATATGTATTTCCTGGTTACTAACAAAGGACAGTCAGCTCTTAATTCTCATCTACTAGGATAGCCGTATCCTTATATAATTTTCGTTACAAGGTAAGGTGCAGAAGTATCATACCACTTTCCAAGATCACACCACTTTTCAGTATCATGCTATTCGATATCGGATCATTATTCCGGTTATCTTGCTCATACAAAAACAACAATCTACGATATCAGGTCATTTTTCTGTCATCTTGCTGACAGAAAATCAACAGACTATCCATAGTTACTAGCCAAGAAATACATGCTTGTTATCCCGCGTATTCTGTAGAGTGTGCAACGAAAACCAACTAACTTTCCAATAAAGACGCACATTTTGAGTGCCGTGCCTATGCTAGTTGACCCAATTTTTACAATTTATTAACAACAACGAAAACATAACTAACTTCCAGTTGATAATAAAAATGGGTGACGACTGGATGTAAGCTGATCCAAACTATATGGCTTTCCCTCGGTTATCTCAACGAGAAAGGTCATCGATTAGCACATGCATTTTGCTAAGGCGTAATTGTAGTTATGTTAAAGTTTTTGGTCTACGCTATTGGGTATAACGTCGTGGAACTTGCCGAAGTCATGTGTAGGAAGTCCTTAGATAAATCCTAATGGGGAAGTCGATACAGACTTATGCATATAAGTCTCTATCTGTAATTTAGTGTATTGGTAAGATAGCCGTATCAACTATAGATAGGTAATCAAGATGTACATATAGAATGTATAGTCTACTATGTTCAAATATCGTAGTTTAACAAGCCTCTTCGGAGTAGCTGGATCGAGTTAGCTACGTCCTCAGACACTTGGGGTTTAGGAGGTTCTCAGGAACATAATACATCCTCCTAGGTTTACCGTGTAGAGCCTCTCGACCACTCTAACACTATAGCTAGGCTATGCCCAGACTATTTGCCCAGCATTCTGCCTTGAGGCTCTCCTGTCTTATATACTAATTCAGGAGTTACTCTGACTTAAACTGAGTTACTTGACTTAAACTGAGCTTGGGAATCCCCTTGGGATAGGCTCCAGTTCAACACGTTAACTGTTGCTTAAAGTTCAGAAGATGACTTCTTGTCCACGGGAACGTCAATTTTAACTAGATTCATGTGAATAATACTCTTAGTAGTGCGAAAGAACAAGTAAAAAGCGATATGAAATCTCTAAAGTAACAGTGGAACATGAAACAGAGGCGGTGATCCTTAATAGAAAGAAATTTAATAGAAAGGGGCAAGAATTTTGATAACTGCAAGACCAAGGTGTTGATTTGTCTCAGTAACATGACGGCAAAATGGTATGATTTTAAAATGAGCAAATTAAATGGCATAATACGAGAGTCTACATACGAGTTTCCTGATTTAGCAAGAAAATGCAAAAGCGGCCGAGTAAAACGGTCTTACTTTTCCTAATTGGGGTAGGCGGTTCGGCAGCACCTACTGACCCTTACCCTTTAAAGAAAGTATATAAGGATGTAACTATCCTAGTAAAGTGAGAATTAAATAGAGCTGAGTGTTCTTAGTTAGTTATCTACAATAACATATTTGTTATTCTGAGACCTCTGTAAAGCATGCAACAAAAACCAAGAAACCCTCTTTAGACAAAAACTATAAGTGCTGCCCCTGTGCAAGTTGACCCAACTTTTGCTGAATTTCAATAACAAGAAGCTAGACCATTGTGCTAAGAAATGACCTGAAGGGCTCAAAATCAGAGGGAGAGCAATACAAAGAATACTAGTATAGCAAAAATAAGTGATTACGGGGGTTGAACCACTAAATACCGGAGTATGTCGAAATAATCGGTCACACTCGGAAAGAGTTGGACATTAAATGGTACATAGACACAAGTTTTTAACCAAAAACGAGGAATAACTTAGTAACATTAGATAAGAGAGCCATCCGCAATTTACTGCTGACAAAAAGCTAGGAGCAGTTGAAGATTACGGTGATGCGGCGCTGATTTTGTGTGAGGGAACATCTCCTGAGCAACCGCGCAGTATTATAACCGGAAGTTACTCTCGTAGAGACAAGACCTTGATCTATTCAGTTTTTCGATAGACGAAGATCCGAATCTAGACTAGTTCTAATGAAAGATAGTAATAGGAGATATAGTTCAATACGTATTTTTAACACAGTAATTCTTGATAGCTATATGAAAAGGTAAGTAAGTTGGTAAGTATTTAGATCCAGGAGTAGGATCCTATTTATATTGTGTGAGGCTTTGCCTGCGGGTGAAGTTACTTAGTAAATCTAAATACGTCCACAAGAGGGTAAAGTATCTAATAGATTAACACTTATAATCTCTACGATTAATAGCGGGAGTACTAGTCAATTTAATGAGAGTACTAATAATAATAATAACGGGGTGATCTTCAGAACTGGTAAAACAATAAAAGTAAATGTAAGTAAAATATAGTAAGCAAAAGATAAAGATGAAGGTAGAAGAGTTCGGTCTAAAGTACAACTCTGGTTTCTATGGAAACTGGTGTTAGCCTTAAACTAATCTTCGTTGGGACTGTTGGAACTCTGTGAGTCCAAGCTGGCTTAATATATATATACGACTCTACGCTTGTATAGGAAAAAACCTCAGACCTAGCGTAATAGATTACCTAGAACGCCTCTAGTTGATCGTGAGTAAAAAACACCGGGGTCTATATTATCTACAACGTGACTGGCACTTTCCCAATTCTCCCATAAGGCACACTATGGTCACATAGGGCTGGTCTGGGCTGAAACCTTATGTAATAAGGTTTCCTGGACCAAAACCTAAATGTGAAACTTAGTGTTCCAACATGAAGTTACTTAGTAAATCTAAATACGTCCAGTCCACAAGAGGGTAAAGTATCTAATAGATAACACTTATAATCTCTACGATTAAGAATGGGAGTACTAGTCAATTAAATGAGAGTACTAATAATAATAATAATAATAATAATAATAATAATAATAATAATAATAATAATAATAATAATAATAATAATAATAATAATAATAATAATAATAATAATAATAATAATAATAATAATGGGGTGGCTTCAGTAACGGTAAAACAATTAAAGTAAAAAATGTATGTAAAATATAGTAAGCAAAAGATAAAGATGAAGGTAGAAGAAGAGTTCGGTCTACAGTACAACTCTGGTTTCTATGGAAACTGGTGTTAGCCGTAACCTAATCTTCGTTGGGACTCTGAGGTCGTATTCGGCACAGCTATTGGGTATAACGCTATGTAACTTGTCGAAGTCATGTGTAGGAAGTACTTAGATAAATTCTAACGGGGAAGAAGACGACGATATATTCAAATAAGTCTCAGCTTGGTTTTATTTATGTATTGGTAAGATATCTATATTTATTACAGATCGGTGATCAAGTTTGTCCATATGTAATGTATAATCTACTATGTTTAATATCCTAGTTTTACAAGCCTCATCGGATTAACTGGATGAAATTAGCTAGATCCTCCGACGATTGGGGTTTAGTGTTGAACTGGAGCCTATCCCAACGGGATGCCTAAGCTCAGTTTAAGTCAAGTAACTCAGTTAAGTCAGGGTAACTCCTGAATTAGTATATAAGACAGGAGAGCCTCAAGTCAGAAAGCTGGGCAAATAATCTGGGCATAGCCTAGCTATGGTGTTATAGTGCTCGAGAGGCTCTACACGGTAAACCTAGGAGGATGTATTATGTTCCTGAGAACCTCCTAAACCCCAAGTGTCTGAGGACGTAGCTAACTCGATCCAGCTACTCCGAAGAGGCTTGTTAAACTACGATATTTGAACATAGTAGACTATACATTCTATATGTACATCTTGATTACCTATCTATAGTTGATACGGCTATCTTACCAGTACACTAAATTACAGATAGAGACTTATATGCATAACTCTGTATCGACTTCCCTGTGGGTTGTATCTAAGTACTTCCTACACATTACTTCAAAATAGGTTAAGCTCTGTTATTACCCAATAGCAGTAGACGAAATCTTCTACATTCAGGAGGTTCTTAGTAATGTAATACATCCCCCTAGGTTGACCGTGTAAAGTCCTCAGACTGCCCTAACACATTAGACGGGCTTTCCCCATTCTAATCCCCATCTTTCTGACTTGAAGAAATCCCTCATATATATAAATCAGGAGTTATCCTGACTTGACTAAGTTTACTTGACTTAAACTGAACTTGGGCATCCCGTTGGGATACTCCAGTTCAACAGTATTACATTACATTGAACTCGACCATCCTTCATTTCATCACCTCTATATTTTGCTAACTTCTCCACATTATACCTTGATTATTCATCAGCTCGAGAGATCATCTGTACGCCTTTATTATTCTCATTTGTTTATTTAATACTCAATTAATCTTGATTTACGTAGAGTAATAATTATTTTGTCTCTCTTCATGGCCCTTCTTCTAGAATAGTATATCGGTAAAGTTAATTTCTTCTCCCGATAATTTATCTTGGATTATATAAGGTTAAGCAAATGATTAAATCAGCAGACTTCGTTTCTTTGTGCGCCACCGCTTACCACGTAAAAAGAATTTTTCTCCTTCGGCTAAACTTACCTTGTTTTTTATCTTGTTCCTCGCAACTAAAGGTTTCTTCTTATCACTTATATAATACATGACATCCGCGATCTCTTCTGCGCCTCCTGCTTATGAAGCCATACCCTACAGTAGTGCCGTGGACGGAACAGCTGTAGAGGCTGACGATCCCTTCAAATACAGCATGTACGTGTCTGAGTCATCCGTAGCTATTCGCAATGGGTTTCTTCGTAGGGTTTACGCTTTATTAGCAGCCCAGATTTTTCTCACATTTTTCTGTACTGCACTCATGATGTTTTCTGAACCCATAAAAGCCTACGTACTCTCATCTTTCGGTACTTGGACCTTAATCGGAACAGCGGTTTCTTCATTTATATTTTTGTTTTTAACTGTTAGATACTCCAAACGTCATCCTCAGAACTTGATTTTTTTGGCCGCTTTCACACTTTGTGAGGCCTACAGTCTGGGTACTGTCGCTTGCGTCATTGACAGTCGAGTTGTTGCACAGTCTTTTGCTTTGACTTCTATTATTTTTGCAGGATTGTCTATTTTTGCCTTGCAAGATCGATATGACTTTCTATCGTGGCATCATTTTGCCAGTATTGCTCTTTTTACCTTGCTGGGACTCGGCTTTCTTCAGTTTTTTCTACCCTATAATCGAACGATCGATCTTGTCTATAGTTTCATTGGTGTCGCAGTATTCTCTGCTTTGGTCTTAATTGACACTCAACTAGTTATGAAGAGAATTCATCCTGATGAGGTCATTGTTGCCAGTGTATCACTGTATCTGGATTTCATTAATCTTTTGTTATTCGTATTACGAATCTTAAACAATGACGATCAGTGAATCAATTGGGCATTGGGGTTAACTATATTCATTAAAGAATCCTTTAATATTATTACTGTCATATCTGTAGTTAGTTTTTCTCGTTTATATCCTATATAATTATCGACTAATATTGCACCCCGTGCTAGAGATATCCATATGAACACAATGGACGGTTTCCAAATAATTAATCAAAGACAGAGGCTTATAGTCATACTTTAGATATTCTTACTTCACTCTTCGTCGTATTCTGGAAATATCACTAGGAATTCATCATCGTTGAAAGCGAACGCGATAGGCTGGCCCTCCTTTAACTCAGCATCATTGACTGTAATTGACAGGTCTGACAGTTCTGTCCATTTGCCATCTGATGATAGTGTAGCAATCCGTATAACATCTTCCACTGGCTCTTTATTATATGCCTCAATAGCGATCTTAAGCTCCTCTAATGCTTGACCAAGTGACCAGTCAGGACGGACTAGAATTGTGACAGTATGTTGTTGTCGTTTGAATTTTAGCGCAACCTCCATTTATACTATACTGTTTATGTTCCTAGTATATCAAAAACACAAGTTTCTTTTGCAATTATAATTGACTGGACTCAACTAGGGATTTTTCAAATTGCCAACAGGCCAATATTGAGCTCGTACGTTAAACTGATTCTAACAACTAAGGTTTATGTCCAGTCTCCCAAATGATTACACCTTTACCATTTTTTGGCAGACGACATTGTAAGAGTAGGCCTGAATTTTACAACTTTAAGCTGGTTTCTTTTTTCCATTTCATGATTTTGTATATTTAACACAAAACTGTCTGAGTTGTAAATGCCTTCACTGTCTCAAGCACTAGATGAAGAGAAAGACCGGCTCAAACGTCTCGGACTGGATGATGTCGATTTGAGCACTAGCCTCAAAGGTGAAAGATTTGGTTTGGCACCATTCCCTCGTATCGCAATAATGGGTGTGATATTTGGAGGTATTGGCACCTTTTCTGGTTTTTCATATGGAGCGAGACAAGCAGGCAAGCGTTATTTGGCTGAAAACTATCATAGATTGCCTACCAATAAACGTGGTTGGTATTTTTATCATAAAACTAAAAATTATGTTGTATTGAGAGACGCAACTTTGTGTGGTATTCGTCAAGGCTTTATTTTTTCAAGTTTAGCTGTGATTTTTGCTTCAGTTGAGAGTACGGTAGACCATATAGTCGGCTATCCTAATTGGGTTTCGACTGTATCAGGAATATTGTGCGCTGGCATTCCATATACATTCTACACTGGTATGAAGAAGATTCAGCGAGGAAAAGCTTGGCTACAATTAGCTGCATTTGGTACAGTCTTCGGACTCACTCAAGATGGATTACGGTGGTTAAAACATGCAACAATCGAAGTCAATAAAGAGACGGATTAATATGTTTTCATTCTTCTGCCTTCTCACTCGTAGTCCAATCTTCATCATTTACATCTGGAATTGGGTAATTAAAAATAGCTGCAATTCCCGTCAAATGATCCAACTGCTTTCCGGACTCATGCATACTTGAAAACACGAGTACTTCTCCCCCTTGTTCTCTGACATTTTCAACTAGCTCCACGTATCTTCTCCTTTCCGATATATCATTGCTACGGAGTAGAGTATCTGTAATTAGCATGACTCGGATTCCACCTAATTCACATGCCCTGGATACTTCCTTTGGGCCGTAAGAAGCAAGTGAATCGTTTACAGCAATAGTATGCATGAACTGAGCAAGCATATTGCTTTCGCGAGCATATTGTGTGTTTTCTAGCCTTGCAGCTACCTCGGGTGATTTTAGAGCTTCATTAAGTGCAGATAGGTGGCCTGTAGATGTATGTATAAGTAGAAATAAAGACTTTGCCCGAATCCATTGCTTGAGATTCGTAACAATTGCAGTTTGTTCAACTGTCCTGAGAAGCTCTTGGCCACCAAACCCTGGAGAGGCTATAATAATAACTTTCAAAGAGTTTAAGTCGAAATTTTTCACCATACTTTGAAATACTACTTGATAAAACTTCTCTAAACCTTTATCGTGCTGTTCGCTAGTCCCTCGCCGTTTCCGTGGAATGGACATTTCAATCTTTGATCTAACAATAGTAAGGTGTTCTGTTAACAGACAAATATATGCAATGCCTTCTTGTAAAACTACGGCTCCAATCTGCGATTTGCTGGCAATGTCGCAAGAGTTTTCTATAGTCTCGAGATCAATTTGATCCCATTCGTCTTTAAATATGCTGAGAGTTTTGTTCAGTTCAACATCTAGAGTATGATAAGCCTGTTTCTTCACAAAATTATTTCCTTCTGTTATCTGCCCGTTTAAGTGTAATTCGCACGCTTCGGGATCGAACGTGGTTTTGGTCACCTTTACTGAAAGTGACATGGTTACCCTTTGAGATGTTACACTACCAGTGACTGATTCCTTCACAACTTTTCGCTCGGTCTTAGTTTTTACTGTATCCCCAGATCTTATCAGATTATATAGCTGCCACATGTCTTCGGAGTCTTCTGGTACAACAACAAGAACGCCAGAAGAGTGCTTCTGAAGATCCCTTTTCAGCAACTTCATTATCACTATTTTTTCTCGCAAAAAAAAAAAAAAAAAAAAAAAAGAAATAAAAAAGTTTTAATAATAGTGAAGATATTAATTTCGCTGAAAGTACAATTAAAGCCTATGTTTGGCTTGATGAATCCTTCTTATAGCTTGATTAAGGACAGTATATATAGGTGTGAACTGCCAAGTTTTGTTACCCGGGGTTAACACTCAAAGATAAGGTAGTACCAACGCAATTTCATGAGGAAATTCCGGCTCTATATATTACCACTTTTTATAATCACTTCACTATTTGAGTGTTTCATCTCTCCAGAAAAGCTTAGAGAAACTGATCGAGCCTTATGGTGACTATATCGATATCTTTTCTAGGAGCATTAACAGCAATATTGAGCTCTTGCTATTTCTGGCACCGGAAAAGAAAGCAACTCCTGAAAGATGTATCAGAGAACGACACTATTAAAAAAGCCAAAATCGATGAACGATCAAGGTTGCGAATTCTTTATCTTCCATCCCCTGTTGAGCGTAAAATTCCTGGACTTGAAAATGCTCCTGTTGTTGTAATGATACATGGACTCGGAGGACAGATGAATCAGTTTTCACGATTGCTGGAGCTGTTACGACCATACGTCGGTTTATTTTTATTTGATCTTCCAGGTTGTGGTGGGAGTAAATGGTCTGATTCTCCAAAAAATTGGAGTCAGTATACCACAGACCAATTGGCAGACACTATTATTGACGCTTTAAACAGATATTTGGGCAAGGATAGGCCAGTACTTTTAGTAGGACACTCTATGGGAAGTGTAATATCGGTTAATATTGCACTAAAATTAAAATCGCGATGCTCAGGTGTAGTAGCAATCTCCCCACCATTGCATGGACCTACCAATAGGCAAAAAAAATGGATTCGTCGCTTACCAGTCTGTTTGTTTGATTTGTTTCGCTTATTAGACCGTAGAGGCGGTATATACTCTTCTAGTGTTTCACGATTTGTGGCAACCTCTGCACCTGATTCCTTTCGTCGTGCGCAGTTGCTCACAAATGTTCAAGTCAATTCAGCAGCCTGGTTGCGTTATGTTTATGGGTTTCAGTGCTATACTAAAACCGACTGGGTAAATATAGACTCTCCTGTTCTTCTTCTGGCAGGCTCAGAAGATAAGATCACTCCAGTTAGTAACATTGAGAAAATATATCAATGGCGTTCTGCATCAAATGCGTACACTCAGATGCAGATTGTCCCACGGTCAGGGCATGCAATACTGATAGAATCTCCGCAGATTCTTGCAGCACATCTTACTCACTTTTTTGAGGCTTGCGACAAGAGACTTTCACCTATATGGCAGCTAAGCGAAATTGCTGCTCGAGAGGGAAAATGGTCGTTAAAGAATGAGGCCAAATGGCGGGCTATACCGAGAGTTTCTGAGTTTATGCCCGAATCTAATAGTCCTGTAAAACTTTGTGCTATTAAGACACTCCGGCAAGATGATTCAGAGCACAGCCCATTTTTGCTTGAGCGTGATTATCCATCCATAGGATTTGTGATCGATATCTCTCACGAACAGCCGCCCTATGATCCGGGACAGTTCAAGGTTATAAAATATTACAAGTTGCCTACTATCTCCAAGGTTCCTGTGCCAGAAACTGAAGTGCACCAATTTGTTAAACTAATCGACTCAATCATACATGAGAACAAATCGGTTCCAATAATCGCAGTCCACTGCCATTATGGATTCAACAGAACAGGATTTGTTATCTGTTCATATCTTATAGAGAAATTAAAATACAGTGTTCGTGAGGCCGTCGAACTATTTGCTAAATGTCGCCCTCCTGGAATTAAACATGCCTACTTTATTGATGAACTTCATCTAAGGTACGAGGGATAAGGTTATAATTATTGTTGATAGGCTTATTGCTACATTTTGATTATGTTCTTTCTATAACAAGGAATGCGATAATACTGTGTATCAGTAGCAAACTTTACCCAAAGAATTAAAATTATGTATCAGGCCTTAAAACCTTAGCGTTTGTATGACGGGTCCGAATTCGATCTCGAAGCCCCCAACTGATGTGCAGTTGACAGAATATCAGTCTCCATAGAAACTAATGTTGTCGTTCTTCTTCAATTAAACCATCGTTGGGACAATCTGCCGTATCTGGTATAATGTCCCAAGCATGATCTACAAGCCATCGACCCTATATATAATTATTCTACCTGTGAAATTGACTTGACTTGAACCTCTTCTGACTTCATTCTGATCTTAGCCTGTGAACTGTCTGGTACAAAGTCTTAATACTTTCAATAACTTGCTTCAAAGATATATATTCTCCTACCATATATTTAATAAAATGATTGAAGATGAGTTAGTCGTTTTAATGGATGAAATGTTCAGAGGAATATCTCGCATTGAACATCAGATGGAACAATTCAGTAGATCGCCTAATCTGGAGTGGCGTCGCATTGCTATACTTTTAGCACAAAATATTGCGCACCAAAACTTTGGACGCTCTAATTCTTGCGAAGATCGGATTCAAACTCATGGATCCACTAAAGGAATAGTCACTATGAGCCATTTGGATCTGGGGTCAGATGTGACATCTGTCTCTGATACTGAAGTGGAAAGTGTCTGTGAGTCTTGTGAAAGTCTGCGAAGAGAAATAGCCTCTTTATTTCAGGAGATATCAAGTTTACGGC
This sequence comes from Tortispora phaffii, assembly GCA_030574555.1. NCBI lineage: Eukaryota > Fungi > Ascomycota > Trigonopsidomycetes > Trigonopsidales > Trigonopsidaceae > Tortispora > Tortispora phaffii. Next base: position 69,104 of record JAJMFE010000011.1, on the reverse strand, counting down.
GACAATTAACTGCCGCTCAGGAAGAAGCTCGCCGTGCCTGGACGGAAATAACGTTAGCAGATCGATCTACAGTGTAGTAATCATTTGCGAGTTATGTCATACATCTTTCTTCTTGAGTCGCCGTAAATTATTCATTATAGATCACAGACAATAACGAAGTTATTCGTCTGGTTCACTTTGGCAATGTGAGTGTATTTAGCGTCTTTTCATGTTCCTACTGCTGATATACAATAGTCGGATACTTAATTCGAATAAAGGTGTCCATTTTTTACCGTCATTGTCGTCATCGCCATGGCTGCTTCCAATGCTATTGTCAATAATCATTATGGCCTGAGTAAAGAGAGCTACGTCTATGACACTTATTAACAGAGCATAAGGTACGTGATCTATGCGATTATTTAGGTAAATTGCCTCTCTCCAATCACAGAGACATAGACCATTGATTGAGTACCTAGATCGTAAAGGTAAACTAGTACTACTAATAGTCTTTCTGTTCAGCCTGATGTGTTTCTTTTAAAGTATGGATTTCTTGATAGTGACGGACGTGTCCTATCTATGAATAAGTAACTGATTCTCAAACTAATCTCAACGAATAAATACCTATACTAAATGCAGTTAGTTTTTGTTGAACTGGATGTAGATGATTTCGTCTACTGCTATTGAGTAATAACAGAGCTTAACCTATTTTGAAGTAATGTGTAGGAAGTACTTAGATACATCCCACAGGGAAGTCGATAGAGACTTATGCATATAAGTCTCTATCTGTAATTTAGTGTATTGGTAAGATAGCCGTATCCAGTATAGATAGGTAATCAAGATGTACATATAGAATGTATAGTCTACTATGTTCAAATATCGTAGTTTAACAAGCCTCATCGGAGTAGCTGGATCGAGTTAGCTACGTCCTCCGCCACTTGGGGTTTAGGAGGTTCTCAAGAACATGGTACATCCTCCTAGGTTTACTTTATAGAGCCTCTCGAGCACTCTAACACCATAGCTAGGCTATGCCCAGACTATTTGCCCAACTTTCTGACTTGAGACTCTCCTGTCTTATAAACTAATTATAAACTAATTCAGGAGTTACCCTGACTTAACTAGGTTTGCTTGACTTAAACTGAGCTTGGGCATCCAGTTGGGATAGGCTTCCAGTTCAACAATAATAACTAACTCCCTTCTGCCACAGAATTCCACCAGTGAACCAGAGAGCCTCAATCTGATTACTTGGTGCTACGTAACAGCCATTTTAGTGCTCTGGAAAAGTTCCGACTCAAAAAAAAAAAAATAAAAAAAAAAGACGTTTATTAATTTGTTTTCTCAATAATAATTTCTTACATTTCTGGAAAGAGGTTTTTCCTGATCACAGTCAAAGCCATCCTTGACTTACTCCAACAACATTTTGCTAAGTTGTTATAGCCAGTTTCTAAGTGAGAAAGTTTTTTCAGAGTTAGTTAGATAATTGTTAGATCTATTTTACTCGTTTTAGCTTTAAATATTGACTAAAATGGATCGCACGAATGAATTTCGCTCGTGTGTGACTGCAGTTTCTCGAATGAATGCTACGATTGGTTCTTCAAGGCAGGCTTTAATCTCTGGTCCTGTTGCCCAGGGGAACGTAGCCCGTAATCGTGGTGAGTTCTCACGGAGAGCAGGAGCTATTGCTCATGATATTAATCAAACTGTGGGAAAACTAGAAAGACTCGCTCAACTTGCTCGAAGGAAAACTCTTTTTGACGACCGTCCTGTGGAGATATCCGAACTGACGTATGTGATTAAGATCGATTTGGCCCGAATCAATAAATCTATCTCAGAATTGCAGAATTATGTCAAAGGGCTTGGAAAACACAATGGCAACCAAGTTGGGGAGCATGCGAATAAGGTAGTAGTTTTGCTTCAAGGTAAATTAACTGATGTCACATCTGGCTTCAAAGGAGTGTTAGAATTGCGTACACATAACCTGCAGGCTTCGAAATCTCGCACAGAACAGTTCATGTCTTTATCTTCTTCCACAAACAACTCTGATAAATTGCCCTTTCTTCAAACCTCTGATATTCCTGACCAGTCTGAAAACCCTTATGCATCTAATAGCGATATGCTAACTCTCCCTAGCCAGCAGCAAAGCCTTCTTCTCGTGGATGAACAGCAAAATCAGTATATTCAAGAAAGAGGTTCTGCCATTGAGTCTATTGAGTCTACTATCCAGGAACTAGGTGGAATCTTCCAACAACTTGCGCATATGGTAGCTGAACAGCGAGATGTTGTCCAGCGAATAGATCAAGATACTGAAGCTGCACTTGAGAACGTCTCGGGCGCTCATAGGGAACTTCTCAAATTCTATAGCACTATATCGTCAAACCGAAGGTTATTTATGCAAGTTTTTGGTATTGTTTTCCTATTTTTCTTATTATGGGTCCTGGTGACCTAAGTATACAAAATAATTGATAGATATGTTTGTATTTATGCCTTATGTACAGTACAGCCAGGTCGTTCCCAGGTGACTGGCTCAAGAAAAAAAGAGAAAATGTTTTCAAGTCCCTTTAAGATTTTAACAAGTTTTACTTATATATATCATAGAATTGTTTAATCCGTTTTGTATCTTGTCAATCTAGAGAGGTATTCGGCTGGAACCAATCCCTATAGTTCCAGATCAATTAGTGCCTATTATTACCCAGATGGTATAAATCGATGAGCTATACCTTCCTATAACTTTGTCCGTATCCTTCTTCTGTTCTAAGTCAAACTCAACCCATCATACGAATTACTTTATTATTCATGACGTAAGTTACATTTCTGAATTTTTAGAAACAATAGCTAATGTATAGTGAGATAAATTTCACTCCAAAAATGGGGCGACTCAAGTCAAAGCGTTGGCTGCATGCGTCTCAACCATCTTATGATGGTAACGACTGGGATGAGTCCACTGAATTTGATTCAGAAACTTCTTTCAATGAACAGAATGAAACATCTGGGGTTCTCCCTGAACTGAGCATATTAAAGGATCAAAAATCAAACTCACATACAACCTCTTCCCATGATTTTGGACAAGAGAAACCAGTTGCCGCCACGTCAGCTCTCGGACAATCGGTCTCAAATGTCAAAAGTGTACTGGCTGCTAATTCTTCATCACCATCCGAAGCTTTGGATACATTATTGGAAGACTTGAAAGTATTTAGCATGGGCGAAATTGGAACTGTTTCGCCCACTAATGAGGAAACTACGTATAAATCTTCTTCTGTCGAAAAGATCGATTCTTCAGTAGTCTTAGAAGACTGCCAATCTACCTTGAATTCTAATACTTTGACATCTTACTCAGATTCACGGCGGGAAACATCGTCTGATATTGACTCTTCGGGTGTGGAGTTACATGTTCTTAAAACAGATGAGATGCTCGATCATCTGTATCGCACAGTTTCTAACGATATGCCTTCCTCAAAAACACACTCAAGAAATGTATCCCAGATATCCAATATTTCTATTGGATCAGTTGAATCTCGCAAATCCGTTGTGATGCCTGTTATTCCACATTACTCCGAAATTTCAGTCGAATCTTATTGTGGTGACTCGGATGATGGTTTAGAAGGGTTTGGAACGATTGATTCTAGAGCATCCTGGTATCAGAAACTTGATCCTGGTGAGGTTCCGGTGATAGAAACCGCTGCGTCGACTTCAGTTTGCTTGGCTAGTGTACCAGAAATGATAGGTCCGGAGGAATTAGCTGTCGATGATCCCTCAAGTTCGGTGGCTGTATCATTTCCAGGTAATTCTGACTCTAACCGAACATTAAGCCATAATAGCAATGTTTTGGATACGGTTAATGAATTTGACTCTTCAACAATTCACGAAATAGACGATTTTATAACCACCCGCTCAACTGATTGCCTTGAACAAGCTGAAATAGATACGTCAGTTAAGCCCCGTGTTATAGAGTCTTCCAAAGTAACAAATATTGAGTTATGGCCTGAAACTGGCTCGATTTTAGAGGTAGACGGTTCAGGGGATAAACTAATGGATGATGCCTCTTCGTCGATATTAGTAGATGAATTTCATTCGCAAGTTTCAGAAGAGTACAGTGGACCTAATTTCTCACATGATCGTTCATCTCAAGTCAGCTCACTGAGTCCATCAATCTCTAACTCAAGTAATCATGTTCCAAAGTGGAGGCCTATTACGACAGTTGAGAGCGATGAAGATCTGACTGCTCTAAATGACGGCGATAGAGTTAACGAACAAAATGAGAGCTTTTTGCCTCATTCTGTGTTAAATACTGTTTCGGGTACCCTGTCTAGTTCTGCTTCAGACTCTTTTCCCAGGCCTGAAACTATTACTCCTTTACCTGCTCCTCGTCCTATTTCGATGATTGTCGCAGATATTTCTAACACTGTAGTTTCTCACATGGCTTCTGAATTTGAAAAGAAACCATCCAAATCTGGAGAAGAGAACGTTCTAAATTCTGCCTCTTTAAGCTCAATCCAGTCTCTGAATCAAAATTACAAACTCTTGGTGTCCACATTAGAAACTGTTCAGAATGAAGCAACCAAACAATTTCAGAGGTCTTACGATTTCAGAGAAATATCAAGTAAGAGCCAGAATTCTAAGCAACGTCAAAAAGCATATTCTCTGTCTCAACTTCATGAGCGCCAGAAAAATGTCGGATTGGAGTATTGGCTCGCTTATGCATCTGGTCAGTTCACAGCTGTATTAGATAGTGAAGAAGCTCGAGGTCCTGGACCTAGTATTCACCCGTTACCTGTCAGTCTGATGAATGAAAAGTCGGTTCTTGTAGGCCTTCCTTCTGATACGAAAGGTGCCCGAAAAGCTAGTGGCGGATCACATTTGTCATCGAAAATGCATACTGTATCTAATAGCATCAAAAGCTCTAGTCGGCTAGGTATGGGAAAATCTAAAGGGTTATTTGCTAAAGGAAAGAGCATGATGCGCGGTTTATGATTATATTTGATTTCTATAACTTAAATTCTACAACTTGAGTGTCATCATTAGAAATACCACATTGTTAATTGCTTTTGTTAGTGTACATATTGGTCTCATTGGAGCTACTTTGATTCTTGGGTTCATGAAGGGTTCTTTATTGTTTAATTGAATGGATCTCATACTCGAGTCGCATCGATTGGAGAGAAAGATTGCCACAAAAAAAAAAAAAAAAAAAAAAAAAAGAAAAAAAGAAAAAAAGAAAAAAAAATTATTAGCCCTTAATGGGAAAATACAATAAGTTGAACATTGTATTGGAACTCTAATAATCTCTGGCCTCGATCCCTGCGTCCTAATTCATACTGTCACTGCCTGAACAACGGGGTCTTAGCGATCTTGAGTTGGGAATGGGGTGAGTTACTATTAGTAACTTAGTGATTTCAGAGGATGTCAATGTCAATCTTATCAGAAACCTACCGCTCAAAACCTTGGCATTTACAGCACTTCGAGCTCAGATCGAAGAAATTTGACTACCAATATAATGAATGGACTTTAGAATTGCAGCAAATTAAGGCTCGCATTCTTTTAACGCACAGAGAATAGCGACTTAGTTGAATTGATCTCTTAATAATTGCAATTTTTATAGAATCGGATAACCCGAGATTCTATTTATTAATTAGGTTTCCCACCCGAGACTTCGTAAACTAGTCAAGTTCCCCTCATTTTCGGACTGGGCATGCATGGTATTTAAGTTTTTATCTACTTCTATTGGGTAATAACGGTGCTAACTTGTAACGAAGTCGTGTAGGAAGGAAGTAACTTAATTAAGTTACTTGACTTAAACTGAGCTTAGGCATCCCGTTGGGTTAGGCTCCAATTCAACACCTGGGAGTAATAAATGATAGCATTCACACTTATAACAGCAGCACCAGGTACGTAAGCCAGGGTGATTTGGTGCAGTTCTATATTTATATTTCACAGATTCGAATTTAGGCTAATCTTGATGCCCATTAAGCTGTCAATCGGTTACTTTAGACGTCATATTATTAAGTTGATTTAAATTCAGAACTTATCAGATATCTTATAAGCTTATTACATTCATGATTTATAGGCAAAGAATCTTTCGTGTGGCGGCCTTAAGGAACACTATCCACTCATTGAAATTCAATAGAGGACTTAATTATCTGTCATCCACTACTGCACCATCTCCAGCCTCTCTTGGCTTGAAAGCTACTGGCAACAGACCATTGACTGCTCAACGATCTAAACACTATCGCTGGGCTTATGGTCTCGGGCTCATGATAGGGATATATATTGTAGATGAGAGTCAATCTAATATTATTTCGAGATCACTGAGGTCCGTGTTCTATATGACTTTAATTATGGCGGATTATAAACTATTTTTCAGAGAAGGTTACAATATCGACGAGCTTCATCTACGTGCTGCCGAAAGGCTTAATCACGTTATTGTGAAAAATCGAGGGATGTACGTCAAATTTGGTCAATCGATCGCTGTTCAGGCTGCAATATTTCCTGATCCGATCAAGGCTGTATTTGACAAACTGTTTGATCGAGCTCCTGAAACGCCTTGGCCTGAAGTGCACAAATTATTAGTTGAAGAATATGGAACCCAAACAGCTGTTGATGATATATTTAAATCCATAGATGCTAAACCAGTGGCTAGTGCATCAATTGCTCAAGTTCATCGAGCAGTTTTAAATTCTGGGGAAATAGTGGCACTTAAAATCCAACATCCAGAGATCAAAACTCAGATGAATGCTGACTTGGCGATTTATAAATTCTTGATGCGATGCTTTGGGTGGACATTTGGTATTCCGGTGGGATTTATAGGTGACTATATTGCAGAGCAAGTTAGGAAAGAGGTTGATTTCCATATTGAGGAAGAAAATTCCACTAGAATGAGAGAATTGATTTCAAAGGATACTCGTTTCTCAGATCGTGTATACGTCCCCAAAGTATTCCATAATCTTACGACTTCTCGTAGTTTGGTCATGGAATATATTGAGGGTATCAGATTTACGGATTATAAAGCTGTACAGAATTCTGGGTACTCCTGTCGTTCTCTTCTGACTACCATTATGCAGGTTTTTGCTGCACAGATCTTTACTTATGGTTTCCTTCACTCCGATCCTCACCCGGGTAATCTAATGATACGTCGAAATCCCCGAACAGGCTTACCTCAGGTGGTACTTATAGACCACGGTCTCTATATTTCGGAGCCTGAAAAATTTCGTATTGAATACTCCTATCTTTGGAAATATTTGGTGTCATTCAACCTGGATGGCCTAAGAGAAATTGCCGACAAATGGGGGCTTGGTTCTCCTGAACTCTTTGCGCGCTCGGTTTTAGCTCAAAACTATGATACTGCACAAGGTGGATTAAAAAACTCAGACATCGATGCCGATCAGGATATGCTCAGCTTCTCTGAACAAGAGAAGTTGCGGGACCAATTCAAGACTTTTATCATTAGTGCTGAGAAAATCCCGTTAGAAGTGATATTCGTGGGAAGGGCTGTACGAATATTACAGGGGTTAAACCTTACTTATGGGTCTGCTGTGAATCGGATCAGCATCTTCGCACGCGAAGCGTATAGAACAGTTGACTATGATGAGGCCCATAGCTATTCTTCTCGTCTGGTGTTGCTCAAACATAATATCTCGTTTCATTTAAGTATTATTGCAACAGATATTCTTTTCTTTGTTCTTCGGATACGACAAGTCGTTTTAAAATCTCTGTTTGGAATAACTGATCAAGGATTCGAAGATATACTGGACCGAGAACTAAGTGTCGATATACAGTCTAATACTACAATTATGCAAGTATGAACTGAACTACGGCTCCAAAGGGCTTTTTATATTATTGAGTATAGTCTTTCATATAAGTGCAGCCTAAAACTGCAACAGGACTTCATCTTCCTCATATTAATCATAACTATATCTAATTGTTTTCAGGTAATTCTTTCTCCAATATCTCCACTGTCACTTTCCATCCGAATTAAATCTAAGATCCCAACCAATTTTGGGGCCTAATTTGGGAAGCTGCTCTGCAACAGATTCCACATCTTTATCACCACGACCGGAGATACAGATAACTATATTTTTTTCCTTTGGCAAAGTTTTAGCCAGTTGGACTGCGCCCCATACGGCATGAGAGGATTCCAGAGCAGGAATAATCCCTTCTAACTGACATAGCAGTCTGAAACCTTCGAGACATTGCGCATCTGTAGCAGCGATGAAATCTGCCCTTTCAGTATATTTCCATTGTGCTAACTGTGGCCCAACGGCTGGGTAATCTAATCCGGCAGAGATTGAATGAGTATCCATAACTTGTCCATCCTCTAACTGGAGGAGGTATGTTCGTACACCGTGCAGAATACCTGGCTTGCCAGCAGAAAGTGTAGCCGAGTGCTTTAGAGTGTCTAGACCGTCTCCTCCAGCCTCGACACCAAGTAATTTCACAGATTGGTCATTCTCAAAGGGAGCAAACATACCCACAGCATTGCTACCCCCGCCCACGCAAGCAACTACTGCATCAGGTAACATACCAACTGCTTCGGCCATTTGCTCTTTAGTTTCCTCGCCTATAACTCTCTGAAATCTAGCAACAATAGAAGGATATGGATGAGGTCCAATCGCTGATCCAATCACGTAGTGAGTATTCTGTAAATCCGTAACCCAAGCTCGAAATGATTCATTCACGGCATCCCGTAAGGTCTGTGTACCACTTGTAACCGGTATCACCTCAGCACCTAACAGTCTCATACGGAAAACATTTAGTGCTTGCCGTTTAGTATCTTCTGCGCCCATATACACAGTACACTTCAAGCCAAACTTTGCAGCCACAGTAGCAGTTGCAACTCCATGTTGTCCTGCACCAGTTTCAGCTATAACTCTAGTCTTACCCAATCTCTTCGCAAGTAAAACCTGTCCAAGTGCATTGTTGATCTTGTGTGAGCCTGTATGATTCAGATCTTCGCGTTTTAACCAAATTTGAGCCCCTCCTACATGCTTACTTAACCGTTCTGCATATGTCAGTTTCGATGGACGATTCATATACGGATAATAAGAGCGAAACTGTTCCCAAAATTTACTGTCGTTCATTGCCCGCTCAAATTCTTGTTCAAGCTCATGCAAACAGGTATAAATAATTTCAGGAACGAACTGCCCTCCAAAAGTACCAAACTGGTATTGGGGTAACGGGATCTCTTCCGCTATAGAGTCTTTCGAAGAGTATCCATCATTCTCCATGCCATGCTTAACAGGAGATTGAAATTCTGGACTTGCATTAACAATTTCTTTGACGAATCTGCTAACTTCATCTGATAGAGATAAACCTGTATCATGTGCATTTTTGATTACTGAAATAAGCTTAGAGCCAATTACTACACCGTTCGCCTGAGATCCGATTGTATGAAAATGCTCTGGTGTACTAACACCAAATCCTACAGCAAGAGGAACGTTACCAAAAAACTGTCGAACTCGTTTAAGCAAAGGAGATAAGTCTCCAGATATTTGGTTGGCAGCTCCAGTCACTCCCATTCGAGACACGACATAAACAAAAGAATCGGCGATAGAAGCTAGAGTCTTCATTCTCTCATCAGTAGTAGAGGGTGCAACTAGAGGTATATATGAAAGCCCTACTCTAGCGCATGCACTTCTAAATCTGACAGCCTCTTCGGGAGGGAGGTCCACCAAAATGAAACCATCAACGCCAGCTTCCTTTGAGTCCTCCACAAACTTATCTTCACCATAAGAAACTACCGGATTTGCATATCCCATTAATACTATAGGTACAGTTACTCCAGCAAGACGAGCTTTTCGCGCAGTTTCCAGGGTACTGTGAATAGTAACTCCCTGAGATATTGCAGTAGAACTAGCAGTCTGTATAGTTGGCCCGTCAGCCATAGCATCGGTGAACGGAACTCCGAGCTCGATTATATCAGCACCAGAATCCTGCAGTGCTCTCATTATCGCTACTGTATCGCTAGGCGAAGGGTAGCCACAAGTAACAAAAGTCACTAAAGCAGGTCGACCACTAGCCTCACATTTAGCAAAAGTGTCCCTCAAATGTTGCATGTCGTAACAGTATATTAATGTACTGTTTGTTTCACTCAAACGTATGAATCACGTGTAAATATATGTATCTAAAACTTCTTCGGTGCAATTCTCTGTTAGAACGACTTTCAACAAGGGGAGAGAGAAGCAATGAAAAAGAATTACATTTAGTGTTGTTATGGCAATAGTACAGGTGTCGACTTTCGAACAGAGTTCTGGTTGAACGGCTTCATGGCTACTAATACATTATATCAATATTTACAATTTTTATAATCTAATATACTATGTTAATAGTATGTGTTTACTTTAAACCCTGATGAAAATTGGTTTTTGAATATCATGTTAAAATACCATAATTCCCATTATCTGTTACAAGTGGAATATAAATAACAATCACTGGTAACACTTCCCTATATTAGTTAGCAATAATATTAAGCATCAAGTCTAACCTCAATATTTATTCTGTATAGCCATCTATGATAGTAAACTGGCCATCAGTTCACTTTGCTCCTTAGTTGCTTTCCTGGTATGTACTGTCGCCACTTCTTCTGTGTGGTCCGCTGGTAGCTTCTTCGATGTGGTACAGTTATAACTGTCTGCGTAGTCTGGTTCCTCTGGTTGGTACCCTTCGCTTGACTTTTCTAGTACATATATATCTGATCGAATTGTATCAGATTCTTTATCGGAGGATATGCTATTTTCAATAGGTATATCGTCGTGTCTTAAACAGTCGATGATATGCTGAATTCCATTCAATGCTAAATTCCGATCGAAACGCTCGGTAGATAAAACTTTCAAGCAATCTGAAAGAACATCAGCCATCTGATTTTTGCGGTTTCTGTCAGTAGTTTCGTGCTCATCTTGAGTTCCAGATTCAATCGTCCATCGACTGCCCATATCTCGAGCGATTTCTTTAACGTGATGAATACCTTTCCTAACATATTCGTTCACTCTTTGTATCTCTGAAGTATCGTATACGTTCCTTGGAGATGTCTTTTCCTCATGAATCGAGGAGCGCTTATTGAGTTTCAATGGAGGTGACATGATCAGTTTGATGTGATCTGAAAGGCTTACCGAATCATTATAGGCATTTTTATCATTTTTCGTAACTTCTGTCTTCCCAGTAATTAAAGACATTAGTCCTATAGCCTCAGATACCAAAGTATACGGTGTGAAGGACCCTTTGCTGTCATAGTGTAGTAAAATCTGCAATACCTCGTGATATGTACCAGCAAGTATCTCTTCTCGGTCTCTTAGAATCATTGCAACGCAGATAAAATAAACCAAATTAAAATTATCTTGGTTGAAAGCAAATAGATAGTCCCACAGTTCTAGTGTAAACTCTAAAGAAAACTCGCCTGCCATCATCAATCGTATCCATCGAAGGCCCCAAAGCTGAGATTCAATCTGTAGAGATGTTAAATGATGATATATATCTGGATCAAGAAATCCAATGTACTCATGCTGTATTTTCCGGCATATTGAGACTATTTGCGGTTCCGTGTTATTTACCGACGGCATATACCAGATATAGATATTCTGCATTACAGCACAAAATAGAGCAAAAGTGTCGCTTTCGACGGCACTTAATGAGAAAAGAGACCTGAAAACCGAGGTTTCTGACTGATCTTCAAAATAATCACACTCAACCACGTAAAATATAATTGCCAAAATTTCATTCATGCCTTGACGATATGAAATCTCAGGATGCCTTTGAGCATAAATATATAACACTCGTAGAAGTATATTTATTGTCGAGCGTGTACGAAAGATCTTCATATCCTGGCGTGTTCTCTTCAAATCAGTTAAAATAGTATCCTTCAAATCACTCTCTTGAACAGGATAGACTTTAATGAGCTCACTGTACAGTTGACGGTCTACCCTGGCCTTCTCAAGCCAAGAGGCTTCGTCGATTGTTTTAAAAACCAAGAGAACTCTCCATAATAATGATCTCGGACAAGGTACTCGTACGTTGTTTTCGATTATGGCTTGTCGTACTTGAAAACTAGATGAATACAATGACGAAAACTTACGAGATAACGATCTACGTTAGATTAAAATCAGTTATTCCCATGCGATATAGTTCTTCAATATAATACTTACATTATCTCTGAATAGTCTGAATGAACACATTTTTTCATCTGAGACTTCTGTCGAGATTGCTGCTTCATATTGTCAACTGAAAACTGAGGAACAGTTTCATCTGAGAAGGCATCCATTCGTAACACTGTAGATTCTTAATAGTAGATTCTCAAACTGCTATTATGTATTCATAGAAAAAATAATAGTTCCGATGTTCTGCGGCTTGATACTGTATAATGAATGTTACGTGAGCGCGGGCAAACCGACTAAGCTGACTGCGAGTATAACCTTAATAGGATCAAGCTTTTAATTGGTTGTTTATCAAATGTAGATTTTACTTCCGTTCAGGATAGAACAGAGAGATTGTTGAACTGGAGCCTATCCCAACGGGATGCCCGAGCTCAGTGTAAGTCAAGCAAACCTAGTTAAGTCAGGGTAACTCCTGGTTTATATATAAGAGGGATTTCCACATGTCAGAAAGATGGGGATTAGATTGGGGAAAGCCCGTCTAATGTGTTAGAGCAGTCTGAGGACTCTACACGATCAACCTAGGGGGATGTATTACGTTCCTAAGAACCTCCTAAACCCCAAGTATCTGAGGAGCTAGCTAACTCC